>JAVQKC010070546.1:0-12018 GCA_036025475.1 Philypnodon macrostomus | reverse complement strand
TGATGATAATGATGATAGTGATAGTGATGATGATGATAGTGATGATAATGATGATAATGATAGTGATGATAATGATAGTGATGATGATAGTGATGATGATGATGATAGTGATGATGATGATAATGATGATAGTGATAGTGATGATGATAGTGATGATAATGATGATAATGATAGTGATGATAATGATAGTGATGATGATAGTGATGATGATGATGATAGTGATGATGATAATGATGATGATGATAGTGATGATGATGATGATAGTGATGATGATGATGATGATAGTGATGATAATGATAGTGATGATGATAGTGATGATGATAATGATAGTGATGATGATGATGATAGTGATGATGATGATAGTGGTGATGATGATGATGATAGTGGTGATGATGATAGTAATGCATTAGTCTTAGTGCTTTTATAGACCAATTTACAATTTCAAACATTATTCATTCACTTCTCCATTCTGCTCCTGACCACCACAAACATTCATTCATAGGCAATGTGGGTAAAATGTCTTGCCCAAGGACACAACGGCAGTATGTGCTCGGACGGGGACTCGAACCGACGACCTTCTGGTGAACCATCTTACTCACTGCCGCCACGTCATTTTAACCCCCCTTCAATTAAGCTGAATAGCCCTGGTGTAGACCCTCTTCGTGTTTGTGTGTCCCCAGAAATGAAACGGATGCATTTTCACTGCACTAGCATCAAGTGGACTCTAGATGCTAAAAATACAGAACCCAATCTGATTTAGCCTTTAGCACAATCCTAAAATGGCGAAGCGTCAGGATCTTGGCTAATGCTCACCGTGATGTGTTGGAACAGGGTGAATGTGGATGTCCCGCACACAGAGGTGGTGCTGATGTGTCCAGGGCGTCTCTGCACCGTCCCACTCGTCCACTCACACGTCCCATCAGCCCCGGCTGTCACCACCTCTCCCTCTCTGGTCTTCACATACACGGGACCCTTCACACCATATCTGAGACACAACAATGCATACAGGATACAAATGTCTTACAAGAAACAACACACAGACACAATATAAAGTGAGCTCAACTGGAGATACATTTGCACCAATAATAATGACTATATTGACTATATATAAAAGATGAATACTGGTATTTTTATATATATATCGACCTTATTTTGCCCAATTTGATATGAGTTTAAAATAATAAAATAGATTAGACAGAAGTATCAGGTTATAAACTGGGGTAATTGTCAGTATATCGTACTTCAAAATGTGTTCTTGTGACTGGTCTCGCCTTGTTTAGACAGTAAATATTTGGCAGCCATGTTGGATGATCTAAAACAATAAATAATGTTACCTGGGAGGCCTTTTTTAGCTGGATTCAAACTTGCGCATTTCAAGCTCTGAATATGGGCCGCACGCTCCACCGACTGAGCTAAACAGTGTCCCTAAAATGCTGAATTTTTTGAGTGTTATGTATACTGTGTACTGGGTGTATCTAAAACAACAGAGACGTGTTCTTACTGTGGTATAAATACAAGTACTCCGTTGTCTCTGATGGCGTAGATGACGGCGTCTGCCACACAGCTGTGGTCCGACTGAGGGTCTCTGTCTTTGAAGAACAGACACTGGAACAGCTCCGTGGAGATCTTCTGAGCGCGCTGAGCTGCCTGCACTCACATGAGAGGGCATGAGAAATATACACATTAAACGTACGATCCTAGAGAACCGCAGAGAGCCTGACCCTGTTCTTCTTGTTGATGTGCTGGGCCGTCTCGTCCAGGTCTTTATTACTGGCCACAGCTGAGCCCTCTCCTCTGTCCAGTTCTAGAGCTGCCATGAGGAGGCGGTGCACCACGATGTCTGCGTACCTCCGGATGGGAGAGGTGAAGTGAGTGTACCGATCCAGAGCCAGGCCTAGGGCAGAAAAATCACATAATGTGGACTAATACATAATGTGGACTAATACATAATGTGTACTAATACATAATGTGGACTAATACATAATGTGGACTAATACATAATGTGGACCGATACATAATGTGGACTAATACATAATGTGGACCGATACATAATGTGGACTAATACATAATGTGTATTAATACATAATGTGGACTAATACATAATGTGGACTAATACATAATGTGGACTAATACATAATGTGTATTAATACATAATGTGGACTAATACATAATGTGTATTAATACATAATGTGGACTAATACATAATGTGGACTTTTTATTTTACTTTGAAATACAGTTAATTTTAGCTCAAATATTTTAGCGATGGGGTTAACGATTGGTTGGTAGTCTTCCTTTTATATCAGTTCACAAATTAGCATTCATTCATCTTCTACTGCTTCATTTTGGGTGACTGGAACTTATACCAGCAACTATGGGCCTTAGATGGGGTACAGCCTGGACAGTGACCAGTTAGTTCCAGGGCTGACACACAGACAAACATTCACTCTCACATTCATTCATTCATTATGGGCACAAAGTCTCCTAACACGTGTATGTCTTTGGAACAGTAACATACTCCCCTCAAAGAGGTGGGAGCCAAAAACGTATTTGATTTTTAGGGGACAGTGTCGACTCAAACCAAGCTGAAATAATACCGTAATGGTAGTACTGCTCGGTGGGCAGGGCTCCGGTGGAGAAGTACATGGCCTGGGACATAGCCTGTGTGGCCATCATCCGCAGCATCCGGTTCACCAGAGAGTCCTGGGGGTCCACGGCCAGCTCCAGAGAGTCGGCCAAGGCTTTGTTAGATCTAGATATAACACAATAAATATACAATCATCGAGTATGTCATGAAAACAAAAAGCATTGTATTTGACCTTTGTTCGTGAGAGGCAGCCGTGACCAATAACGTCTACATTTACCTCAATTGAAATGAGAAGAATCAAGTCAAGAGTAAATTCTGGTTCTCTATAGAAGATCTACATAGATACTTTATTAGGCTTTCGGACAAAAATATGTTGATGGAGATTGTGACGTGATTCCAGTGAGATTCCTGATCCTGGGAGTGGGACAGTACAGGGAAAAAACACCAGGAGTGGGCAGGAGCCTAATCCAGTTCTGGGAAGTCTGAAATGTGACTGCTATAGAAATAATGTACGGGGACACTTCACATCCATCGTAAAAGAATGAACCACTATATGCAAACTGTATTTTCATGGTTGGCTTTATTCATTTAGTTTTAAAACCAGTGACTAAAAGTGAACATTGGAGGTGATCTTACAGAGAATATGTGTGTTGATAGAAGTGTCTGTACCTGGTGTCTATGTTAAACCCTCTGGCCCGGGCGCTGTCCACGAGCTGACTGAAGAACTCCTGTCTGGGAGGAGGGTGGTGTCGGAGCAGGGCCTGGTGAGGGAAGGCCTCCTGGATCTTGCGCGCCACCCAGTGGTTGGCGTAGATCATGCACTCTGCCACCGTCTCATGGACCTCCAGAGGCTGACGAGGGACCAGTGCTGTGATGTTCTTATCTGCATCCAGCTGGGCACGCACCTGAGCAACAAAATGTGATGTCTAAATTATACATGTACATAATGTGATGTAGATGTAGTTGGGGTGGCCCATTATCAGGAGCTAGAGCACACGAACCAAAAGTTTCAATATCTGAACAGTTCTTACTGCCATTGTGTCCTTGGGCAATACACTTCACTCACTTGTCAGTCTAGGTAGCTGTGGCTATAGAGGTTGTTTACGTCACCAGTGTGTGATGATGAATGGTGCATTAATGTATTTTGATTGCACTTATATTCTAGTCAAAGTATGGTATGGAAAGTATGAAAAATTCCTAAAGAGAAACTAAACCCTGAAGCAGAATGAACCCCCTTCTGGTTAAACAGTGGTACTGCAGTTACATTTTCCTATTGGTCAAAGATATGTCCTGGTACATGTCTCTGTCACAGACCCTCAGGCTCTGATAGGCCCTGGTCTCATTCAGACTCACACCTGTAGTGACTCAGGAGGCTCACACCACATTCACCCCAGACCTTCACCAGCCTCTGTCTCCACCAGGCTCACACCACATTCACCCCAAACCTTCACCAGCCTCTGTCTCCACCAGACTCACACCACATTCACCCCAGACCTTTGGCATTTATCCAAAGAACTGGTTTACACCCCTTTTTAGACCTGGTTTAGTAGACCCACGGGACCCACGGGACCCACGGGACCCACGGGGCCCACGGGACCCACGGGACCCACGGGACCCACGGGACCCACGGGGCCCACGGGACCCACGGGGCCCACGGAACCCACGGGGCCCACGGGACCCACGGGGCCCACGGAACCCACGGGGCCCACGAGACTAGAGCTACCCCTCAAACACTTCCTGTACCATCTCTGTTGTCCCACAGGATTTAGACGACAACATCCAGAGTGAGTTGGACCAGTTGTCTCGGTTAGACCCAGAGTCCAGTGACCTCGACCCCAGAGACTGCCCTCCTCTCTCCAGGGAGGTGGACACTCACAGGACCAGCCTGGACCAGCTTCGACAGCAGGTCAGGAAGAGCGAGGCCTCTGCTAGAGCGCTGGACCGATTCCTCATGTCTCTGAGAACTGTGGACGAGGACATCACCGGGGTACAGAGTGCCCCCTTCAGTGACCCCACGGTACACTTTTGTATCTCAATGTAGTTCAATAAATTTCCTGATATGTTTGTGGCTTGTGGTGACGGACCAAAATACATTTAAAGTTGTTACCAGAAGTAAATGATGCTATAGATAATAGACATTACTCTTGTTCATTCATCAGTTTGAACAGGTCCCAAGACTCTCCCAAGTCATTGATATTGAGGATTTTTTTATTCACTAAAAACTGTCTGAGTTCTGTTATTTTTGAAGTGGCCAGTTGCTTCTAAAGTTCTGATTCATCCTTTACTTGATCAGAGGCCTCGGTGAGGTGTTCATGTGCTCCTCCATGTGGAAAACTCTTATATACGGTGAACCCAGAACAGCAACCAATATCCTCAAAATGATTAAAATGATGATAGTCGATGCAAACGTTTGGGTCATGAGGATGTGTCATGTCTGATATATTTTCATATCTTCATATTTTGTGTTTGCAGTGCATTCTCAATATAATTGTTTTTCTCAGGAGGGCCGCTCTAAACTGTCCCTGACCCGACAGAGCATTGACAGTCTCAAAGACAAGGCTCCACAGTTGGACCTGCTCCTCCAGGGCGCCCGGCTGACCGTGACCCGGGACGGTGTGCCCGCCTCCTGCCTGGACATGGTCAGCGCCCTGCTCCGGAAACTGGAGGACGTGGACGGCTCTCTGACCAATCAGCAGCAGAGTTTACACAAAGAAAACCAGAGCAAGTCCATCGGTCTCAGGAAGAGGGCGCTTTTGGGAGAACTGAGGAGGCTTCAGGAGACAGCAGAGATCCAGGTTCTAAAGGAACCCACGATGCCGGCTGTGCAACAGAGGTGTGTGTTGGCTCCGGGGTTAAAGTTGAGCTTGAGGGTCACACGAATGAGAGGGTTTGTGATGTACCAAATAAATAAAGACGTTGTTGTTTGGTCTCTCCCAGACTGCGCGCTCTGTCAGATTTAGACCCCCAGCTCCAAACCCTTCACTCTGAGCTTCAGTCTCTGAGGCAGCTCCAGGACAAACAGGACGAACAGACCGGAACAGGAGGAGTGGGGGAGAACCTGCTGGAGGAGGTGGAGAGTCAATGGGACGAGACCAGGAGAGCTCTGAACGGGAGGTGGGTCATGATCTTTAGGGTATATACTGATACAATGAAGTGACTAACTCTATAAACTATAAATACTGTTTATTTGATTTAAACAAAACAGAACCAACAAATAATTGTAATTATATTATTTAAAAATGGATTATTGGTAATTATATCAATATATATTAATTCATGATGATGTATTCAATTGACTTTGTCCAAAGCATCCCGCACACATTTACACAATGTATATGCACTCGACAAGATTCTAACTGTGGCCATTAAGACATTAACTATCACTAGTCCATTTTAACTAGACTTTATCCAGTTATACATAACATGTCCAAGGCATAATATCTGAGGGATAAATAGTTAATGATTAATGATATTATTTTCTCCTATACCTAGTTAGTTAATATCAATATTAATACTAATGAATTCATGATCCTGGTTTTCCATTTGATCTCAATGCATAATTTGAGGGCCACATTTTAAGTGTATATTCAAAATAATCATTAAAATGTCTCATATTCCAGGAAGCATCAGTGCAGCGTCCTGTTGGATCTGTTGAAGAAGTTCCAGTCGTTTCGTAGTGAGCTGAGTAGCACTCTCCAGAGAGCAGAGCACACGATCCGTGAACAGGCCTCGTACATGGGCAAAGAGAACCTGCAGAAGAGCATCACGAAGGTGCAGTTTTTTCATCTGAATAAAATATCCTTTAATTTTGAGTCCACGACCTGTCGCTGTGTCCCTGGGCAAGACACTTAACGCACAATGGTCAATGAATGAATGTGTGTGTGGGGGTCAGGAGGGGCCGTAGGGACAGAATGGCCTGAATGGAGTGAATGAATAATGCACTGTCCACAATTACATTCAAAGTTGCCTATAATATCAGTCTTAATTAAACCACTTACACAAAAACCCCACCACTTATATATGCCACTAGCGAGCAGTCAGTGTTCAACAAATTCACCACTAGATGGCAGCCTTGTGCTTTCTGCAAAACCTTATTGAGGCCTGTATAGGTCGCGTCTTACTGGGTAAGTCACTGTATGTATGAGTTTAATAGAATTGTATGTGTTTTTGAACAGGTGAATGACATAAAGGAGGAGCTGGCTGGTCTGGGATGCCCCCTGGAGGATCTGAGGGGCGTCTGCAGACAGCTCCAGTCTCATCTGAAGAAGCTCCCGGACTGTAACCAGACTTCATTTGAGGCGGAGGCCGATTCACTCATGGACAACTGGCTCGATGTAAGACCGTGTTAGTTGTTATAAAAGCATTTAATTTCCAGGTAAACGTACAGAGATAATAATCATAACACGAGCTTGAACCTGAGGGACCCTGGTGAACGAACCAGCAAAAATAACAGTACACACACACAGTATACACTCGGGCGGGGAGATTCAAACCAACAAACTCTTACCCACTGTGCCACTGTATAACTGAACTAAACACCACCTCAGAAATCTGTCCATGTACCATGTACCACAAAATAAGCATAGATCTGGACTAGACCTTAACACAATCAAAATTGAGGCATAATCCAGCGTCAACCAGAGCTATCCTAGACCAGCTCTGACTTAGACTTAACTAATATACCAGGTCAACTATCAGAACCACCACTGGCACCATAGTGTGAGAACGACTGTAAAAATCTGCATACACTGGAAATGTAAATACAGAATACTACTATACTATACAGTTTTGGGGACATTTATCAGCTCTCAGGAAATCAGGGAGATGTGCTGGGAGTGACATTCAGCTTTCATGAGCCGGATTCAAACTCACGACCTCGGGGAGCCACAAAACCACCCTATTGATTTACTTTGAATTGCTTTGGCAGAAAGAATTGTAAGATGTAAAAATGGCAGAAATATCCCCTAATATTTGCAGACCACTGTCCAGAGTCTAGGTCAAGTCATTGTGACATTTTCATAGATTTTGATTTGATTTCAGGTGACAGAGAAGACCGACGCGTACGTGGACAACCTGAAGGTGGCGCTGGAATTGTGGGACAAACAGCTGATGTTGGGGTCAGAGGTCGACAGTTGGGCTGGAGCTAAACTCGCTCTGTTCGCTGCCAGTCACCCTTTTCATAACGAACAACAGGTCCTAGCCATGAGGGTAAGAGATGCAGAGAACCCACATTCATCTGAGTTTGAAATAATGGTTTATATTGTACCAGGGGCCGTCACTGAGGGTCACATTGTCCAGAAGGATTAACGAGGAGGGCCAGTCTCTTCAGTCTCTGACCACACATGTTCAGCAGGTTTATTGTCCCTCTATATTATAACCACACAGAAAAGTGGAACGATATCTTCTTATAGTTTGATTATGTAAAGGCACAGGCAGGAAAGAGACTGTTTGGGCCATTTGAGAGGTCAGCCTGGGGGCCACAAAAAATTGCTCTGCGGGCCGCACTTGGCACCGTGCCGTAGTATAGACGGTCTGTAAGTGTATAAACCCTTTGACATGTGGCCCCAGTTTAGACACCCCTGCTCTATACTTTTGATCGATTTCTGTTTCTTCAGCCCATTCTCCGTAGACAGTCCAACACATTATATGAAAAATGTGTCAAAGAGCTTCAGCCTGATTTGTATTTTTCTCTGTGGCTTTTAGGATGAGATCAACAAGTATGAGGAGAACATCCACCATTTCCAGAGAAAGTCTGTGGAGATCCAAGAGATGCTTCAGAGTCAAGAGGCCCCACTAGAACTGCAGGTGCACCATAGTTTCAATAATAATATAATAAGGATATAATAATAGGGATTCACAGATGTATCGGCTGAACATTGGGAACGGTAATTGGTAAATGTGACTGAGTAAATGTGACTGAGTAAATGGGACTGAGTAAATGTAACTGAGTAAATGTGACTGAGTAAATGTAACTGAGTAAATGTGACTGAGTAAATGTGACTGAGTAAAGGTAACTGAATACTACCCACCTCTGATAATAATGTTAAAGACAAGATAATATTTTATGGTGGTTTAAATGTTTTCAATAGTCTGACCCAGACCTGGGCAAAGTGCAGCCTGGGGGGACATGCTGGTAGTCTGGCTACATCCACATCAAAAATACATTGCACACAAATACATATCACATTAATATTATAATTATCCTTGACATTGGGATAGCACATGCCATCTTGAAACTCTGCACTGCCCAATGGTTGGTGTAGAGATAAGATAAAAAGGAAGACAAAGACCCAGAAACACAGTCTAAACTAATTGGGGAGTTCATGCACCATTGGTTTCCAACCCTTAGGCAAGATCTCTGGACACTTTGAGACCACATTGTCTTTGTTATATTTCCTCATAGCTTGTGGCCTTAATTAGATTTAATCATTAGCTTATTCATACACTCACTGGCCTCTTTATTGGGTAGACCTGTATTCAAACCTGCTGAACAAACCATGTATTGGGTATCAAAATAGAGAAGAAGTTACTGTTAGGTGGACCATGTCAAGGCTTTACTGGGAATGGTTTGGAAAAGATACAATATCCAGTGAGTGGCAGTTCTGGGGGTTAAAAATCCTTGAGTGAATGTATTGTGTGTATTTTGGTCTTTGAAGAAGTGTCACTGTTCGATACATTTATGCATTCGTTAACAGTGCTCTGCTTTTGCTCAGGTACTTTCACAGTATCCTGATAGGTCTCTGCAGCCACTTAGCCAAACTGTGGGCAATTATGTAGATTCTGCCCCTGTCCTCGGCATCCTCTCCCACACTGTTGAAACTATGACACAGTACCTTTGCATAAGTTTTGAAGGTAATGTATGAAGAGAGCTTGGGCTTAACTACTGAAAAGCAGAGATGGAGTAAAAAGTTAAAATTCACTAATTTAAGTTACTAACTTCTATTAAATAAAAAGATAAAATGTCATAAATTGTATTCAAAGGGTTAAACAGGACTAAACCAGGACTAAACCAACATTAAATTATTGTGTGTCTAAACAAGGTCTTGGTTGGAATCAGGACTAAACTAGGTCTTAACAAGGAGCAGGAGTAAGCCATGTCCAAATCTATTCAAAAAGTTAAACCAGGTCTGAACAAGGACTTAACTTGGTCTTAATCAGATCTAAACCAGGTCTAACCTTACCCTAAACCAGGTCCAAATCAGGTCTGAACCAAGACTAAACTAGGTCTGAACCAGCTCTAAACCAGGTCTAAACCAACCCTAAACCAGGATTAAACCATGTCCAAATCAGGTCTGAACCAAGACTAAACTAGGTCTGAACCAGCTCTAAACCACATCTAAACCAGGTCTAAACCAAGCTAAACCAGGATAAAACCAGGTCCAGATCAGGTCTACCCCTGGACTTTACACTAACAGGCAAGATTTAAAAGTAGTGGTATGTACTATACTTTGTACTTCTACATGAGTATATGATTTGGACGTAACAATACTCTCACTTACTCATACATCTATCTGTCTTAATTATTATTTTCTTTCTATATTTTCTATATTTTTTTATTCACAGATTAAGTTTGGTAATGGCGAGTGGGTGGTGGGCTCGGTGGAGTACGAGAGGAAGAGTGATTTGCCTCTGTACATCATCATCCCAGCTGTCATCGTCCCAATGCTGCTTATCATCGCCGTCTCAGTCTACTGCTACAGGTAAAAATGCCAACTAAAAATAGTGGAGTCTCCAAATAGTCCATTTTAAATTCAGGTTGACTTAACTTCTCCATATCTGCCCCACAACAACAACAAGAACTTGGCAAACACACCGGCAATTATTTTTAGTTAGTTTTGAAGTTAGTCTGAGCAGTAGGTATGGAAGTGAAACTATAAAGAATGTGTTGTCTAGAGCTCACTTTAAGCCCTGAGCCCTGTGAACCCGTAAACCAGTGCTCTTTAGTGCCACAACTGACCCTTATTCCATATTACTGGCAGCCTATAATGTTTACAAGCTATGTAGCCATGGGAGAATGCAGGGGTGTCCAAACCAAATCACTGAGGGCCACATGGTCAAAAACCTGAGAGGTGACCCATTTCCCTTTATCAAAACTTCTTTATTTGGCACATTTTAAGTCCTACCCAAAATGTTCTTGATTTGTCGGTCCGAATGCTTAACCAAGTGTATTGACTTCATCTTTTACACAATTAGGTTTAATCATTACCAAGACAGGCTTCATTTATGGGGCCCTGGAAGCTTGGGGCCCTAAGCAGCTGCCTACTTTTGCCTAATGGTAGCGCCGCCTCTGGTCACATGCAGTAAAAGACAATTTGGGCAGGTGAGCCTGAGGGCCACAAAAAATGCTCTGTGGGTCACATTGGGCCCCTGGGCCATAGTTTGGACACCCCTGCCTGATTGTCATAAACAAGAAGACAATTTGCTTGGAAACATCTGCCCAAATCTCCATGATAAAAGAATTACAGTGTTAAGGAATATACATTTAGGGCCAACTACAATCTCTTAGAATCTGTAAGTCCTCCCCATGTTATTGTGGGTTCTCTTCAGCTTTCTCCCCAGAGACATGTTTAAATGACTATAATTAAACTAAAAGCTTGTTTATAGTGTATAGGTCTGTATTGAAAAGAGCTTCTAAAAGCCTCAGTCCAAACAAAATAATATTCTCATTTGTGTTCATCAATAGCCTATAACCCTTTATAATGATATTTTAGAGAGAAAGCCCCATTGATGTGAACAGCCGCAGGTTTGGCTCAATAGTTGAATACTGTATTGTGGAAACTGAAATAGATAAACAGAATAAACAGAATAAATAAAACCAGGTCTGAACCAGGACTAAACCAGCATGGAATTAGGTCTGAACCAGGTCTGAACCAGGCCTAAACCAGGTCTAAACCAGCATGGAACTAGGTCTGAACCAGGCCTAAACCAGGACTAAATCAGCATGGAATTAGGTCTGAAACAGGTCTGAACCAGGCCTAAACCAGGTCTAAACCAGCATGGAACTAGGTATGAACCAGGCCTAAACCAGGACTAAACCAGCATTGGAACTAGGTCTGAACCAGGTCTGAACCAGGCCTAAACCAGGTCTAAACCAGCATGGAACTAGGTCTTAACCAGGTCTAAACCATAACTAAACCAGGTCTGAACCAGGCCTAAATCAGCTCTAAACCATAACTAAACCAGGTCTGAACCAGGCCTAAATCAGCTCTAAACTATAACTAAATCAGGTCTGAACTAGGCCTAAACCAGGTCTAAACCAGGACTAAACAAGCATGGAATTAGGTCTGAACCAGGTCTGAACTAGGCCTAAACCAGGTCTAAACCAGAACTAAACCAGGTCTAAACCAGAACTAAACCAGGTCTAAACCAGAACTAAATCAGCCCTAAATTGTGTCTAAACCTTTGCCGTGATGTTCACCATTTTACACAAGAAC
>JAVQKC010070544.1:0-13238 GCA_036025475.1 Philypnodon macrostomus | reverse complement strand
TTGACACTTTTTTGTTAAGTACATATTTCCACATGTGTTAATTCATAGTTTTGATGCCTTCAGTGTGAATCTACAATGTCAATATTCATGAAAAGAAAGGAAACTCATTGAATGAGAACGGGTGTCCAAACTTTTGGTCTGTACTGTAGATTCTAGACGATCATAAAGCTACAGTTCAACACAAAAACACCAGGTCTGCTCAGTTTGTCATATTTTCTCTGTAAAAGCCTGTTTAAAATCCATTTGTTGTTTTGGCGAGACCTGTGACTTGACCCAAGACTTCCAGGGACATTCATTCTAGCAAGGAAGCTTCATTCACCCCACATCAACTCATTTAAGATCACACTGACTGAAGTTTAAAGTAAAATGTTGCATAGTGCCCCTTTATTAGTATGACCGCAGAAAAGAGTACTTTGTTGTTGGAAGAGGATTGGTATTGGTCCCCGGCATCTACAGCAACATCAAATCAGAGTTTGTGGGTTACTACTTTGGCTTTAGTACTTGTGTTTTGGTGGTGGTGTGGTGCCTCTGATTTGATTATTCTGGCATATCAGTCCAGATTTAGTTTTTAATAATATGAATGCAGAAAAGAGGACTTTGGGGTGGATTGGTAGGTTACTATTTTGGCAAAAAAGTAGTTGAGTGTTTTAATGTTATGTGGCAGCCCACAAACTCTGATTTGATGTTGCTGTACAGGCCAAAGGATGGACTCGACTACTATTGGTCAAGCATTTTTTCAATATTTGAACCTTTTTATATTCATATTCTAGGAAATCTTCAGACTACCACATTACGCACTGTATAAATACAATTGAAACAATTTGTTGTGCTTTTTTGGTCAGATAACAGCAAATGAATGCAGATTTATTACTAATCAATGTAGAGGTCAGGGGGGGACTAAAGTAAAATGTGTCTACTATTGGTCAGAGTGGTAACCCAAAAAGTCTGATCTGATGTTGCTGTAGAGGCCAGGGGAGGGACTAAAGTAAAAAAATAATAGTTATAGTGACCTACTTCACATCATTTATTCAGCATTTATTTTACTTACAGTAAATATTTTGAACGTATGAGACTGGTCAACTACAAGAACTATTTTACTAAACAACTAATGTGAATCTTTATCATTTCTCTACAATTTAGACCTAACATCTCCCGTTGGTTTGTGTGAGTTGGAGGAGACACGAGGCGCGGCAGAGGTGACACGGAGAGGCCCAGAGTGCAGAAGCCAGCCGGGGGTGGGAGGCTGGATCGATAGCAGTCAGGAAATAAGCTCCAAAAGGTTATTTACTTGACATTGATCGGTGGTAGCGGCGGCAGAGCCAGGCCTGTTTCTCTTTTGTTAACCTTTAAGCCGGAGTAGACTCACCGATGACGGGGGAGTGCACTAACAGGTGTAAATTGTGGATCGAAGCGGGTCACGGTACCTCTGCCACCGAGCGGCGTCTGAATGGTAACAGCCACAAAAGAAATGTAAACATCAATGTGAACAATGAGGACAGTGTGTACATGACCTAGGGTGGACTGCTGGAACACTTTACAACTAGTGGTTAATTCACATGTACAAGAAATAGACAACAGACAAGCAGTTTGTAAAAGCAATGATTTTTATGAAGTTTATCTTTGTGTGAATGATAACACTTTATTGTCCATAGCCCTTAACGACATTGTATCTACCTCATTAAGTACAATGTAATACACTGTGTAACAAACTGTAATAACTACCCCACCCTAACCACAACTCTAACCATAACCATTCTGTATGTAAAATGTAGTTACATGTTATTAACTACATTGTGTTTTAGATATAAAAATTCTCAATCTAGGTACACCCTGACCAAGATCCTGGCTGAAGCTCTGTCACTGTGGCCGCCTATACAGGGACAATTAAATTAATTAAATAAAAATGCTTTTCTGTGGCCACCATTATAATGTAAAGTAAACTCTTTTTACTTTAGTCCCTCCCCTGGCCTCTACAGCAACATCAAATCAGACATGACATCATAGAGGGTCAGATAGTCAATTTTGAGCATTTATTTTTGCTATTTTAGAAAACATATGGACTACACCGTTTTAACTAATTGTAAGAATACAGCATTGTAAGATTGAAGTATACACTCTGCCTAGTTTGTGTTTATAAATCAATTATTTAGTGTTGGTTGCTGTTCTGTATTTGAGCAGTAGGTTTAATTTTGACACCATGTAACCCTGTTGTTTATAATCCCTCCTCTCCCGTCCCCTTGGTAACCTGATCTGACTATGTTTACATGTTGCTCAGACCACCAACATTGCCAACAGAGACCTTGTGAATGTTCCCACTTGGCCTCATTCAATCACATGACTGTCGTCACTGTACATTATATACACATGACTAATTCACTATATGGTTTGACTTAATGCGAGGACTTCTCACTAAATTTAATCTCTCCGTCTTTTCTGCTTGCCTGGCTTTTTAAAAGTGGTCAATTATTCTGGTGAATGCAACCACTGCTTAAGTTAAAATCAATAGCTACTTCATTTATATAGACTTTTAGTTTGCTCTTAATCAGCAAATGTGGCAATGCATGCACTTTTACCTGCATTGTCATTAAATTCAGATATAATGTGGTCAAATATGATATCATACACAGTATATGAGCACATGCACACAGCATAGTTATTTTTTATTGTACATTTATACATGAGTGTTTACTTGTCTCTTGATTGCTAATTTAATAGATATACATTTTCTCAACAAGTTTCAGATCATTGTGTAAAGTCTTGTTTATGACCCCAAACTTTATAGAAATAATGATCACATTATTAATGTTACCAAACTTTACTATAAGTGCATGTTTGTGTGCTATGCAGTTGTAGTGTACCATAGATATTTCAGATGAAGAACCTTACTGCTAAGTGAAACCAGCCCCTGGGGTTTAAAAAAGACCAGAAGAAGAAGTTGTCTGTGGTCCAGGTCAGTGACCCTCTCTGTAGCTGTCTCCATTCCACCTCGGGGCACCTGCTAATGTCAGCCCTCTTAGATTGCCCAAATCGTGGCTTGCCACTGGTTATATTCAGCCGTGATAAGTGATCCCGGTGACCCCAGAGCTCTGACATACTGCTTTTTTTTAGCTAGAAGTCAAATGCCATAGCATTGCCTCCGGATCAAAGCCTTCAAAGTCAAACTCTACTTAGGCTTCCATTGAAATAAGAGCTGCAGCTCAGTTAAGTGTGGAGCCGGGCCGAGATCACGACTTGACTTTTCCTCACTTCAGCCGAGTGCTGTATAGACTATTCTCTGTGCACCACTCAGTCTGCTGGAGTCATGAACCAGTGTCAACACTGGAGCTGTGGCCTCAGGGTCAGGAGCTGTATCCTAATGCTGACACAGTCCAACACAGCTTTTTAAACTTATGAGAAATATGACAGCATTGTTTATTAATTATGCAGGCAGATGGAGCACACATATTGTCCTGTGTTCCTCCCATTCTCTCACCTGCTCGTGTCCACTTCCTTTTCCTGTTCCCGACAGCGCAGTACCTCCCCCCACCACAGGAAGTGCAGTCTGACCTCTGGTCAGATAATGTGACGCACACGTGTGTTAGAGGAAGAGCAGGCCATGAGCCAAAGGTCCTGGTCTGACCATATGATAACATGAGGACACAGTGAGGGGACAGTGTGGGGACTATGAGAGGAGAGGTGTCTGCAGAAAGAGCCCCTGAAGACCATGGAGAGAACAGCAGTATCTTACTGTCATTAGCCTCACATGTGAGTGTTTGGTTGTCTTTCATTGTGTGTCTCTAAAGGTTAACTATGCAAATCACTGGACATTGTCTAGGGAGTAACACATCTGAGAGCCATAGTAACTGCCTTCAAACACAAATGTGAGTAAGAGAGAGAAGTCCTTTTCAACACTTGAGTGTTAGGTGGTCAGTTATTCACTATGAGATATTAAACAGTCAGTTTTATTATATAGAGCTAAAACTGCAAAATAATCCATTCTTTTCAGCCAGACTACAGCCCATGGAGATTGCCTAAAACAAATGTTATGCTTGGTCAGTCCAGATGGTCTTAGGCCTATATCCTTTTCCATAAGCGCTCATGATTTATGACAGTCTTCTAATGGTGTCTGTGTCCTGGTCTGGCTTTCTCTCACCCCACTCTCCTCTCATCCTCTCAGGCCAAGTACTCAAGGTCCGGCTGGAGAATATTAGGGATTCTTCTTCTTCCTCTGTCGTGATCTCCCGCTGTCTGATAGATGATAAACTGATGAGCAGACGTAATCCTAAGAAGGGCCCTCCCACCGCTTCACTTCACATTCCCACAGCAGATGTACGACCCGGGTGAATCTCCCGTGAAATTGGGGACTGGTTGGTTGGAGAATTCCTGGCATGACACTGCACTGAGTGGACACCGGACCCCCCATACTGGAAGGACTTTAGAGGTTTAGTTTTAGATGCTAGCTGTACATGCCTATTAGCTTAATTATGCTGTTTGGATTTCTGTCTTTGTCTGATGGCACACGAGAGAACGTTATTATTAGGTCCTTGCCAGTGGTAGAGGGAGTAGATGAGGTGACAAAAACTCTAATCAACTCAACATTTTCCACGCACACGTAAACTGTAAACAAAAATTGCAAATAACTCCTGCATATTAATATCCCATTATAATCTTGCTAAGGGGACAATTCTAATGTATGTAACTACACTGTGAGTGGGCTAGCAGAGCTCATATATCTCTCATCTGTGCTAAATTCATATAAATGTTTTGGCTCCCCGCTATAGCCAAGTCACCACATCAGTAGAGTCAAAGGCCAGGAGGTCAAACCCCAAAGGACTCTAGCCATTTTAAACGCCGCTCACTGTGGATCAAATTGCATTGTGGGAGTAATGTCTGTGATGTAAAGGAGGGGCTGTACAGTTGTTTTCATGCTTGTGTGTTCACAGTCTCGGATTTTTTGGGGGGTGGTCCCGTGGTCTGTAGCCCCCAGCTGTACATACAATATTGTGGTATGATCTCTGTGACGGGGTGTGCACCATGGAGGACTCACATACACTGACACACAGTGTCCTCTCTTCATTGACTGGCATACAATATGATGTTTTAATACTGGAGCCACTTTATACCAACACTCTGATATAGGGGAGGGCAATATGGCAACACAAGTATATGAAGTTGTGCCAGTGCTAATCTGGGAAGATCGATGAAACATGATACAATGCAATTAGTTATGCTCTGTTCTTCACTGTCATTTTGTCATGTAATAGTTAAATCGTTTTAAGTTTTATGATGTTGGTTGTACATTGAATTTGTAGTTAAATGTTTTTTTTGAAGATACTTATAGCAGTAGTCTTCTGTGTCAGACAATAAATAGAAAGTCGACTAAAATTCGATCAAATAAAAATTGTGATATTATATTTTTCCATATAGCCCGCCTCTAATTTAAATGCATTGACTTATTTTTTTAAAAGTTATAAACCAGTCCAACACTTCCTCATGTCAGAATGGTGTAACACATGTGCAAGCCTCTCTCGGTCCATGTTCAATGTCTGCTTTGTCTTTCACCTCTGTCTGTCCGTCTGCCGCCCCCTGATCCGGACAGACCTCTGCCATAGTGAGGGAGAATTCCAACGCGCTCTTGCCAACCGACCCATGACCGTGGTGGACAAGGTTAGTGCTCCTGACTTTTACAGTCGTTTCTGCCTCCATCACAGTCGTCACCCCTCCTCCTGAAATAGTAAGCTGCTGGACAGTGAGGTTACACTGTAAAAAAGATACTTTTTAAAAAATCTAGGAAAATAATTGCCTTAAATTCAAAGTGATTTGTATATATATATATATATATATATATATATATATATATATATATATTATATTATTTAAAAAAATATATTAAATTGTTTTTGACTGAATACCTGCCCCACATACTTTTTCCAATGGTAGGGTGTGGGCTGTTGCTCACAGCAAATCATTTCTCAGTGATTTTTGAGACAGACCAATCACATACTAACTAATGTGACTTCCTTGTTAACAACGACTGTGCTTTTTAACGCCATGCCTGGCTTTTCTAATCAGTTTACTATACACCGTAATAAAAATTAAATGCAAGAGACCAGACTAACATCTTTGTATAGAATAGGATAAGAGTTAATCGCGGCTGGCCCGGTTATATTTTCAGGGCAATCAGTTTCCTCATTGTTTCTAGTAAGGTTAACTTGGCAAGTTTTAAAGTGTAGCACTTTAAAATTGCTACACCCCCCAGGATGTTATAGGGAGAGATGGGAGCAAAGGTGAGCGGGCCCCGAGAAGCCACACACTAAATAAAAGACCAATTTAGCACCATCCAGGCTGTTCTAGTGACCACCACACCTGGACTGGACAACCCCGAGCTCAGGCTCTTAAAGGGACCATGCACAATAGACAATTTGGTGATATACATTCTTTTGGTAAAAGGCTTCTTTGTTTGTAAAATTGCTAGGTTTCATTGCCAACTGAACTCCAGTCTCATCTTGATTATTTCAGATTGTGGTAGCATACACAATATATGAAAAATGCACAACTGTCCAAATTCTTTCCAAAAGACAACAACACAGACAACAGACAAAAAAAAACCTACTGGTACTTCTAGCATTGTGTTGTTGCTGGTACTTCGATATGTAAGTATCAATTTCTCAAGTGTTGTTCATAGTGTCTTCCACAGCAGTTGCCGATTGATCCTGACGGGTTCCCGTATGCAGTGGCTGCAGTATGATAGTATATTGAATAGGAAAATTAAAATTGATGGGTGTTGACACAATTGACACGCAAAACATTAATGGTACCAACAATGTGCAAAATGCTGCAGACCCCAATGTAAAAATCATTAGATTCTGCTTGTACTTACATGTAAAATTACAATGATGACTTTGTTTAACATAGAAAGAGCGCCAAAACATATGAATCATTCATCAAAATATCAAATGAAGTTATAATGTCAGCATTTATACAGTGTCTACAATGACTAGCACTTTATGCAAGCACTAAAAGCACAACTTCTGAAGATATTAACTCAAGATTGTGTGTGGATAGAAGATATTTGTTGAAAGCCGGAAATAGATGGAGAGATGAATATTTCAAAGGTGGATGGATGAAGTTTGAGAATGTTCTGAAACCAACACTATGTAACTTATTAAATTCTCTCTATCTATCGATATCGAGAGGACAATGAGTATTGTTCTAAAATCCAAAATGGCTGCCAGACATCGTATGTGTAAACGCTGCAAATTTATGAGTGATTTTTAGTGGTGTAGTGGTGTATGGGTCATTAGACCTTGTGATGTAGTCTTAGTTTCACTTTCTGAACAGCGCCCTATTTTCCAGTGTTAAGTTTGAGTTTTATTTTATCTATGTTTATCAAATATTCCTCCAAAATAATGTGGCTGTGTGTTTCTTTTAGATGAAATATTACATTGTGTTCCTTTAAAAGCGATTAGGCAGTGTAGCCGTGTCATAGGCATAGACCATTTATCAACTAAATGTTCACTTCAGACAATTTCTGGAAATTTGAATACCCATTTGACACGAGATACAGTAAAGTTACATAACACCTTGAACCTGTGGCTTGTAAAAGACAATGGCTTTTTGTATGTACTCTCATTTCCTTCCCTAATTGAGTCACGGACTAAAGTGAACCTCTAACAATGGCTTTTCTGTTAGCTCCCAGAAACACCTATCTAAACACATTGTGCAAAGACATGCTGGAGCAATTAATATCCCTCTGTGGCCAAGCAGCGGTACAGTCTGTAGAGGTAAAGTCAATTTGAGCCAATGGGTCAGGCCGCCCTAATAAATACTGCAATAATTAGCGTAGCAATTACCCTGGTATTTTGGTGTCGTTTAGCGTCTCATAACATATACAGGAAATTCATCAGTTTTAAAAAAGTGGAATAGCATGTATACCCTGCCTCAAAAACAGCTGGGGTTATAGTGCAGGTCAAATTAAACTATTACATAGTGTTGAATTAAACTGGTTGCCACAAAATGCAACGTGCCCAAATCCCCTAGGAATAAAGTGAGACCTGTTCTCAAAATACACTCAAAATGAATCCAAAAAAATCTGTATACAAGGTGGAAAATACATTACCTTCCAATTTGAAAAAAAAAAATAACGTTGCTCTACATACAAATTGTGCAGTAATCATTAGGGTTACAGATTTAATCCACACATTCTAGATTGTATTTTCTTGACGTGTACCAATGTGAAATAGTGTACATATGAGTTGAATGTACATATTTTTAGTTGGACTGATTTACTTCGGGGGGGTCTAATGTCTAATTTTGTTATTGGGTTGTGTGAGTTTTCTATCTTATGTATTTGCTTAATTAATAATAATAATATATATTTTAAATCTCCCAATTGATGTGTGCATGTCCTTCATTGTATATCATTCTAATCATTCAAACATAAAACCATGAGTCATTTTCACCCCATTCAGAAACACTGTAGAATATTATGGCCATATGGGTTTATATGAGAGTCCCCGCCCGTGCACACACTGTCAGGCCCTCTCGTGGACCCACCACCCGCGGGATGCAATGTGGATCAGGCGGTGGTCGAAGGCGGGAGTTCCCTGCTTAGACTGCTGCCTCCGTGACCCGGTTTCGGACAAGTGGAAGAAAATGGATGGATGGGTTTGTATGATTGATTATAATAAACATCATTGTACTGGAGTGTACTAACAATGAATTTTTTTACACTTTTCTAGGCACTTTACAACAAAAGTACATTGCTCAATCACAGTCACACTCCGATGACGGAAATCCAAGGGTGAACTGATGGAGACAACATTTAAACTTGCCTTGACAATTACACACAACATATAGGCAAAGTGTGCTGAGTGTCTTGCTCAGAGCCAGCTAATGTTTACAACAGCTGACTACAACTGGATCTCCAGCCTTCTGCACACCACAATTAACCTTGTAGCCACTAAAGGCAATGTTCCTAATTCTGCCCTGGTAACATAATGTAAGTGAGTGGAGAATGGTGCTCAGTTCTCCACTTCCACAGAGGCGTACTTAAGGACTTCTGCGTTGACAAGTCTCTGAGATATGGCGGAGGGTCTGGCAGCTAACGTGATTAACCGCCGCCGCTAGCTGGATGTGTTATGAAATGATACAGCCCGGGCTGATCTGTTGCTACCTGGAGGTGTTGGTTATTTCGTATGTTTTCTGCAGCTTTCAGCCATTAACACGTAACACTTAGGAGATGGCAGTCTAAATGATCGAGCGGCGTGACAGTTATGGGTCTCCGGCCGCAGATGACGGGCCCCTTTAAAGACGCCGTAAATTATTGTGAAAGTAAAAGCAAAGGCGGGGAGGGTAGCGCAAAGAGTTAGCATGCCATTAGCGCCGGCTCTATTAAGAGATACACAGCGTTTCATTTAGCTAACGTCTGTGTGGGTGCATGTAATGAAGAAAATATGGTGCGATTCATGGTTCCTCGTCAGTGGGTGAAAAAGTGTTTAAAATGGTTAATTGCAAATTAGACAAAATAATTCCCTTTTTTTGTTACCCCATTTGCATTTTTACCCTATATGTAGGCCTATATAAAAATATAAAACATTTTTATTGTTTATTGTCATTTATTTTTATTTAATATAAACTTTTACACATTTTTTTACAGCCATTCTGTCAACCATGAGCTGTCTTTATACACAAGCTAGCATTACTTAAAGCTAGCTCCTAGCTGATTTCAAGGCCGTTAAGCTAACTATTATCTGAAAACTCAATACTAAACTAGTAAACTCCAACAGCTCTCACCGCTACACATGGCTACTCACTACAACCACAGTTAATTATTACTTAATGTGGCTTAAGAAGACCGAATTTCCCAACAAGATTGAAAATCTAAGAAAGTCGAAACAACTGCCAATAGCGCTGACATGGCAATTCATTATGACGGCCACTCACACTCACATAAAACACACATTCTTCTCAACAGTTGTCCTTTCCAGCACCAGCTAGCTACATAGATAGCCCTGTGTAACCTTTCTCAATTGATAACATGATACACTGATCACATCACTTTAAGGCCTGATTTCTGATGGACAACTTCAAAGCAGCATCAATCCAGAGATGGGTTGGAATGCTATTAGTTGTACAGTTAATATTCCATTATCATAACGTTATTAACTTCCATAAAACACAAAGCAAACACCAGTGGAACTAAACGCTTCCTGACCCATAATGACGGGGATATTAGGCATGTTGCAACTCAAGCTGATGGGCTGCCCCAGCGTGGATTTGGGGTTTTAAAATGGTTAATTGGAGAAGTGAAGGTTTTACTAAGAAGCTGTCTAATGTTGCATGGTTTTCTGGAGCCCTTTGACCCAGAGGCATACACCTGGTTTTAGCTCGGGTTACAGCCAGGCTCCGGGGCCTGCAGGTCAAGACCTAGTGCTTCACACGGGGCTAATCCCTCCGATGGCAACATATTTGACTGAAGGGCCGTGATCTCCGCACTCCCCCAAAACTTCCAAGAGACCATGAAGACGTAGTGCGCTATCTCTCACTCCTCTCACAGAGTGATGATTTAACACTCAGAGGATGTTGAGGGGGCTTTGCGGAGCTCTAAACTGCGTTGATTTATGAGCTCGGGCTGAATTATGGGTTTTGTCTGTACACGAGTTTACGTTTGTTAGGCTTGTACAGTCGGAGAGGGGGAGAAGAGCTTTTCCCTCATTTTAAACTGACATAGGTGTACAGTAAATCAACATCAATCTACAAAGGTATAGTACTTAGTGATGCTCCATTACGTTGGAAACAGAATGTGGTTCAACAGAAAATCAGAAAAGACATGTTGACGTTTTACTTGAGTATTGTTATTCATAATTCAGGGGTCAAGGGTTATTATGGCCTATAGAAGAAGTACACCAAGGACAGTTAGTCGCCAAGCTGACATAAAGACACATACAAGGAAGACAACCATTCACCCTCACATTCTTCTGCTAAGGGCGATTAGAAATACCACATCACCTAACAAATGCATTGGGGAGGAGTACCCGGGAAAAACCCAGAGTAACACGGGAAGGACATGCAGGCTGCCACTTTGCACACCATACTTCTTACTTGAGTAATTCTATTTACATAAAAAAAATAACTATATTATCCTTTTGCCAATGTTACTAATTACTGCTACTAATAAGGTACTACATTTGACTTTGAGTAAACATGATCAGTGAAAGTTTGATTTTTGGATTATTAAGTCAGTACATAATATTTAGTATGTCATGCCATAAAAAATTTGATCTAGTCATCATTATGTATTTGGCTCATATTGAAATGTTTAAATGACAACTTTTAATGCAATCTACTGTGAAATCAGCATCACCATTTATCAAATTATTGAGGTATTCTATATCCATCTCATCTCATTTTTTTTTTGTATTGGAGAAGCCCGGTTAGTATGGCAGCCTGATTAGTAATACCCTGTTACCATAAATGGGCCATAATCATTAGGTAATTAGCAGAGAGAAATTAGCAAGAAAAACTTAGTAAATTGTGAAATGAATACTCCTGTAGGCAGAAGAAATGTAAGCTTGATTATCATATTTCCATTGAAGATTGAAGTTATCATTTTCTGTAAAATCCAGTTTCAATGACTTGCCCATATATGTTTAGAATGACAGCACATACATCCCTGTACTTCCCCTATGTGTGTTACAGTAACAGGTGAGTGAGCGCCTCTGTGACCATGTGACCTCAGGGCGCATGATGCTAATTAAAGCCTGGCTAATTCTCCAGGCAATGCAGTGATGGGCACACCAGGGGGAGCAGTTCTCCTGTTCATGTCACCTCCACTCCTGATCTCCCCTCTGGGCTGCTCTGCTGTAGAGGAGATCTCTCTCGCATGATTACATGTAGAAGCACACACTTGTATTGTATAGCCCTGCTTCACTGGTCTGCTTCAAGTGGCTGCTGCATAATCCAGACTGGAACAACATACACCTTACAGTTGGTCATAGATTAAATTAAATATATTCTGCTGCAGTTTGATTGGCATTGTTTTAATTTGTTAATATAAAATGACTAATGCAGTGGTTTTCAAATTGTGGTAGAGGTACGGCTGTTGGTACATGGGCTCAGGCTAAGGCATGAGAAATGGAAATATTTGAACATATTAATGTTTAGCTTCATTCTTTGCAAGGTAACTGTGTTCAGAGCTAAATCTTTCATGGTTGTGTTTGTTCAAGCTACTATCGAAACTCATGCCGTGTTTTGCTGTGTCATTACTCAGCACTTCCCCGCCGCTGTTTTAACTGCAGACAGTGAACTCAGGCACTCCATGTTTAACAGTTTTAATAGAACCAGTCTGTGATGTGTACATGTGGTGTGTGTGTGTGTGTGTGTGTGTGTGTGTGTGCGTGTGTGTGTGTGACAGGGAACAACAGGGACAACAGCAGCCGTACACAACACAGACAATGACAACACAATTCATCATAGGGCTAATACTACGGGACAACAGCTACTGCACTGGATATTAGAAGTGAGACCTGCCTCAGACAAGTGTATAGAGAACAACACATATATGTTGTAAACACTGAAAAAAGTGTTACGTTCACACAGAAAATCTGTCATTGTCTCAGTTAACTAAAGTAGATCAGTCCAACTAGAAATATGTGCATTCAACTCACATGGACTATTTCACATTGATACAATCTCAGAATTCTCAAATACAATCTAGAATGTGTGGATTAAAGTTTTTTTTTGCAATAACTCAATAGAAAAAAAATACAGCATCTCAAAATGTGAACTAGTCCATATGAGTTAATGCACATCATTTAGTTGGACTGGTCCACTGAAGTAAACTGAGACAAAGAAAGACTGAAGAATGAAAGAAGAATGTGACTGATTACTGCACAGTTTGTAATTTTTTAATGTCATATTTAGGATCTTTTATCATTTTAGTAAAAAAATGAAATAATTAAGTAATATTCCTGAACATTTTATTTTCAATATCTGTAGTAATTATAGACTACGCATTACACACGGCTAACTGTATGATATATTAATAACAGATGTACTACTATGGTAAAATAACATATATCATTAACATAACTCAGGCCTTTTTTTCTTCCAATGCAACAAAAAAACATGTATAAATGCTGTGACGGCCCCTGTATAGTCATAATAATATCCTAACATCCTGTCTAATTGCTCCGAGGTGCAGCTGACTGGGGATTCGCTAGGGGCCAGTGTGCCCCGGTACTTATACCCCAGCTTCC
>JAVQKC010070537.1:0-20852 GCA_036025475.1 Philypnodon macrostomus | reverse complement strand
CGTTCACAGTTGTGTTCGACACGCTGTTTTCGGCCCTGAAAACATCTGACTAATATGATGGCAGTTACCTCTATAGCACCCCCTATAGACTGAAAGAAGAATGCAGCTTTAAGGAATTCTTCACAAATTCTTTACAAACATCCAGACAAATCAAAAAAGTGATTAAGGTTCCCATTGGGCACAGTTGTAGCAGACGTATGGGGCAGACGTATGGGGCCGTTTCGCCGATATACACGCCTAAGCCTAATGTAAGATTAGTTTAAACCTAATGTAAGATTAGTTTAAACCTAGTTACACTAACAATATGGAACACTGGTAAATAAAGGGAAGTACATTCAAAAACTGAATATAATACTTTGAGAAGAAAGCAAAACCAAAGTATAGAACTATAGAACTGTGTTTAAATGTTGTAGGCCAATCTTAAAAACAGATACAAAGGGCTCTCCAATCTGATAGTGGTGTACACTGGTTGTCTAATGTGAATATGTAGCATGGGGAAATACTACTTAGTGAATGTCTGTATCTGCTAAAACAGGGAAATAGCACAAAAAGCCATTCAAATGTTGGTTGTATCTGGGTGAAAGTTTGCAGGTCGCATTGTGTGTTGGCGGCGTCAATTGCTTACAGTGATGCCAATAACACAAAATCACAAATCAATGTACTCCTTGTGATGGTTCCCAAGCCTGGATAAATTGAGAACTTTGTGTGAGGAAAGGCATCATGAGTTTATCCTATGCCAGCTCATTTTCCAAATCTCTACATGCAAGGATTACTTTACCAAAAATCTCACATGATTTTTAATATTCACCTGTACACATTTACAAATACCAACGTGAATATGTTTTATGTGGAGTGTTTGACTAGGTATGACTCCAGTGGTAGTTATTCTCCCTCCTCTCTCTGATCGGTGACACAGCATGTTGCTCAGCGGGGGCATGTGGGCTCACAGCTGATCACAGCCAAGAAACAAATGGCACACAGTCTGCCGGTGCTAAAAACAAGTGTCAGCTCAAAAACAATGGCTCCATTTGAAATTTCACATGGCCCACAAAGAGGGTTTAGTCCCTGTCAGAATACAGTGTGTGCACTAATGTGAGCAGGACAGAATTGTAAAACAAAATATATGTCCAACAAAAACTAAGAATCCCAGAGAAATTGACAATTGCTTATTTTTCTCTATTGGGCCTTCAGAAAATAAAATAAAAAGTGTCCTGGCTTGGAACCAGCTCAATGGTTGCAGTAGGGGTTGGCGATATGGCGATATAAATTGAATCGTGATATGAAGAAGAATTGGCTCAATCTGGGAAGATCGTTAAATCGTGATACAGTACATTAAGTTATACTAATTTTTACTGTAAAAATGCCAGTCTTAATAATAATAAAAAAGGATAATCAATAGTATTAAGTATGATGATAAATATTGGATTATATAAGAATTTTAACAGGAACTAACAGAAGGGCACACATTACACCGGGTTGATCCTACTTACACTGACTACCTGTCAAATTTAGAACTGATTTAAAATTTTTAGTCTTGACTTTTAGAGCTTTGAATGGGCAGGCCCCTCAATCTATCACCAAAATGTTGATCCGATTCTTCTGGTCGCATTCTTCAGTCCTCGGGCCAAAAACTCCTGAAGGTCCCCAAGACCCGGTATAAAACTCTGTTCTTTCAAGCAGTAGCCCCCAGACTTTGGAACACCCTGCCCCTGTCTCTACATGTGGCCGACTCTGTTGATGCTTTTAAAATGCAGCTGAAGACACTTTTATTCAGACAAGCTTATAGTTAAATGGGTCATTGTTCCTGTTTTATATTTAGATTGTATTTATTGCACTCTATAAAGCACTTTGTGATTTTATCTGTGAAAGGTGCTATATAAATAAAGTATTTATATATGTATGAATCAGCAGTCTACTGTACAATACAAAAAACAAAGTCAACTAAAATCGTGATAAAACTGAAATCGTGGTTTTGGATTAATAAAATCATGATTAGGTTGCATTAATAGATGTGTGCAAACTGGAAAAAAAATGATACAAATTTTATATAGGGAATTTTTATACAAACATGTTCTGAAAGACATGTGATTATTTAAGTTTAACAGTTAAGATTGTACATATATTTTGTTTTGTGCAGGACATTATGTTGCTAATTGTCACTGTTAAAATTGTGTAATTTTTACTGGTTTGGACATTTTTTTCTTTCCACAAGATGCCCTTCCTGATGCACCAGTCTCCTTTTATCAATGCTTGGAACCAGCACAATTACTGCGTTAATAAAAAAAAAATAATAACATGAGATTTCACACATATCAACTTGAAAAGCCACATGAAACCGGCATTGCTCAACAATTATCCATTGGTTTCACTGTTGTAGAAATGCTATTTTATTCTTAGGCTCAGATTGTGTAGTTTGAGCTTTCTCCGAAATGAAATGTTTCTGACCCAATGAAACACTGGCTGATCAGCCCAGAAGGATCTTGGCTCCGGGACAACCACCAACAACCATCCAATGGTCTCAAAGAACTGTGTGTGTGATGCTATGCATGAAGCCAGTTCCAACGCCTCCACACTTATACTGTTTAATGGATGTATCCTATAAGCAGAGATGGGTAGAGTAGCCAAATATTGTAGCAAGTAAAATTGAGAAATTGTTAAATAATACCGTTTCTCTGTGCATATCTGTGACTGAGCCATTACAAATAAAACATAAATTCTAAAAACATAGTAGATTGCAGATTTGCCCCTGACTTTCATCTCAGTATCGGACCACAGGGAGATCATTTAAAATGCCACCAGTACAATGAAATGATTCAAGAGAAACAACAGCAGGGCTTGGGTCAGGGTGTGTCTTACCCACGACCATCAGGGTGAACTCAAAGCCTCTCTTCACTGACTTCCTGTACACTTGGTTGGGAAGGCTGGCAAAGCCCACATACCCCTCCAGATTCTTCTGCTGCTGGAAGGAGAGAAAACAACACTATTGAAACAGTAATATAATGCAAATTGAATCAAACCATTTCTGCGTGTGTGTTTTAGAAATTTGGACGACGATGACGGCAACTGTGGATGATGCAAATGCTAGTCGGTACACTAGCGTTGACTCAAAGGTAGCCGCCTTCTGTAAAAAATCCTATTCATTGTGAAAGAATAAAACCCTTAATGCCAACTGAGATATAATCAAACACTACATTAGTGAAGAATGTTGTCATCTTTAGTTTTGTCCCGAGTTGCATCATGTTAAATATTTACATACACCCAGACAACAGGTATCTGGCATTAGGGATGGGACAATATACAACAATATTGTTTATCCCCCCCAAAAAACACTGACAATTAATTTATCATGGCTATGTTTTATTACTGAGATAGTCACAGTAGTTAATTGCAATAATCATCATTAATTTCACTTCAATGCTCTTATTATATTTAGTATACGTTTAAGTGATATTAATATACCCACAGGAGAAAACTATGCAACAAAATTTGTTGTTTCAGCCTACAATAAAATGTACTGTTGAGATTCCAGCATTTTAAGGCATTTTTATAAACACATTTTAAATAATTATCGTTAATCACAATTATTATAATTGTGTGTGGGTAAAAGTTTAGAGATCCAAGACATTTAGTTATGATTCTATTCAACATCAGTCAGTGCCATCAGGGCATAGCAATCCTGACTTGATATTTAAAATGCTGGAAAACCTGCCCTTCCCATTATCATGGGATAAACATTAAAATGCAGAAATCTATTATAATCAATTAAATTGACCTGTAGTGAAAATATATAGCATCTTTATGATTCCTCTATAAATGGGATACACTATATTTACCATAATCAACATTTAAACAAAGCCTGGCAGGAGTAGTTGGAAGGGGAAATTTGTTCACTGCTAAATACTTACAGCTGTTGACGGGGACCGGTTGGATGGAGTATCAATGCAGATTTGTCAGGGAGGCCATGCAAAAGATCACAGGAGAAAAATATGATTAATAAAATAGAGTATGCCATTTGACAAAAACACCATTCAGCGCTCAGTATTTGGGGCTCGGGGCAAAATCTTCCACAAGCTCAGTCACTGTTCAAACCCATGTATATTTCACAATACTTGCTATTTCAGCGTCAGGCTGATTTATCGCATCTGATTTTCTCTGCTATTAGATTATTCCTGCCTTCTAAGCACTTGAGGATCTCCTGCCTACTGACTGCAGCCCACGTGTTTTCTGAATGACCTGGGATTCACCTAAAGCAGTGGTTTGCAAATCTTTTACACCAACTACCACCATAGAAAATAATTTATTTCACATATAGCAGTTTTTTGGTTAAAATTCAGGTTGAAAATGAAGGTATAAAATAGATGTTACTGCAGTAGGGACGAAGAAGGGCAATACCAGGAGGAAAATCTGGACTAAACCAGCCAACATCAGGTCCAAACCAGGACTAAACCAAGTTATAATCAGGACTAACCCAGGTCAAAACAGGATTACACTGGACCCAAATCAGGACTATGGTCCACATAGTGGCTCTAAATTACACAAAATCTAGATTTGAACTATTAGCACAAGACAATGTACAGAGCCAGTAGCACTTAACCTACAGTTTGAGAAGCGGTATCAAATCTCAGCTACAAATCAGTGGTTTAGAGAGTTTAAAACGTCAAAATATCGCTTGGCAAACAGAAAATATTTGCTTTTGATCATAGCTGGAAACGTGTTATGAAACCATTTCAATACGTGGGAAGTGCAACTTAAAAATGACAGCTGGCTGCTTTACAGCTAAGGAAGTGGTGAGATAAATGAAAGACAAATACTGCAGTCATCACGAGCTGAACACTAGATTAGCTGGGGTTTTTTTATTTGAAATTACTACAATGTGATTTTACAAAAGTCAAAACACTAACTCGAAAGCATCAAATCCAGGTTAATCCAGATTAGATTGCCCTACAGACCTGTCCTCCTTCCACCCCAGAGTGACAAAGTCCTAAGGATGTGTGCCGAATGCCCCAACCACAAATGTAGATTATATGGAAATTCTCAACCGATCCAACAAATCACAACACACAAACAGCACATGATGATTGGAAAACGCCTGAAGCACGTATCGACGAGGTTCTGAAAACTAAATATTCAAACTACACTCCTCATGTTGTCTTTGTTTCAACTTTAGACACTGTAATTATGCTGTAAATCAAATGTCTTGCTGCTAACATTGTAAATAAAATAAGTTAAAAATTGAAACGATCTCATTAGTAATCTCACGTTCATCACGAATGCTAACGACGTGATTTAGTTAGACCAATTTGCTCGTTATTAGCTTGTAATTTTGCAAAACCGTTCAAAGTAACAATAAATGGTTTGTTTCAATAATGTTCTCTATGAAATAATACATGGCAATGACATACAATGGTTAATCTGAGAGCAATCCAGAGTCAGGAAATGACACTGTGGTTAGGATATGCTGTTAGCGAAGCCTGCTGTTAGCCTAATGCTAGCTAAAAGGCTAGCTTCATCTACTGGAGGCGGACGACTGGGCGTTGGTTGCTCAGACAACTGCACAAGCTAAAGAGCGGTAACACTAATCGTGTATTTTTAACATCCATACAAGTATTATACATCCATAATATCAATAAATGCACTGCGCTGCGTATAAATTTTAATCGTAGCGGACTGAACCAGGCTCACCCATAACGTTGACGCTCTGTGCCGTCTCAAAAACCGATCATTCACAAACCGACATTCCCCTTCTGAGAGCCAGGGCTACGCACGAGGAGGTACGCACAGGGGGCAGTCCTCTACGGCGTTACGTCCAAAGTCTGGCGTAAATATTTTACGTGAATACAAAACTAGTATCTCGCGATATTATCGTATTTCCTTAGTCATAATGTCATATCGCGAGAGGGTGGTCAATAACTTTCTGGATTAGCAAAAAACAAAAAGCAGCTGTTGCTATATTATAATGTCACTGTTTTACTATACAATTGTAGTCTATATTATACATTGTACCTAATGAAACGTATAACTTTCTTTCCAGCACTATGATGTGTATGCCTCAGAATGACATGCAAGACCAGAACTCACCAGTGAAAAACTGTTGGCAACTGACGGCGGAATGTAGCGTCTGTAGTCTCCAAGGCAACTCATACATCCTAATAATCCATCTATACATTGGTGGAAACTGACCAGAGACTGAACATAGCCTTTTCTAATTTGCCTACGCAGTTAAAGTGGCAATAGCTCTATCATTAATAGATAATTATGTGGACAAGGAAAGTTGATGAAACAAACATTTAGGTAAGGCTCATTCTTATTGTGTTGCTGGTTAGCTTAAAATGAGGATCAGTATATTACTTTTAGCCCTATTTGTCAGTGTAGCGTGTCGAATAAATTAGCTAACATTAAAACCTGTATATATAGCTACATTCTGAGGGCATGCTAGCTCTCACCAGACTAATTTATAATTTCCGGAGACTACTATTGCCAAAACTAAAGGTTAACCAGCTAGCTACTAAACTAACCTAGTGAAATAGGAGCTAGACTTGTTATGTTTTTGTCCAAGTTTTTTCATTCAGACCATGTATAAATAAGAACAGGATATAAAGTGACTCGTGTTGTTTATGAAGGCTGTTTCATAATTGTTCTTCTTAAGAAACAACATCACAAATTCAGACTTTGTGTAGCATAAAGTATTTTTGATTGAAATTAGCGATGCACCAATATAATATTTCTTGGCCGATACCGATTTCGATATTTCAATTACCAATTTGGCCGATACCGATTCTGATTTATTGTAAACATGTTTTAGTAGGATATATTTTTTGAAACTAAGAAAACAACATGTATATAAATATAAAGAACAGCTTTAACTGTATTTATGAATACATAAATATTGAAGATTTTTTTCTAGTGACCTTTTATTTCGCTGACTGTTTCTAAACCTAAATATTAGAAATGATCCTTTAAGAACAACATATTAACATCAGACATCTGTACAGACCAATACCTATATTGCACAAAATTGTAACTATTTGTAATGTGACTGTCAATGCATATACAGGATGCCTTAATTGTGTATGCAATAATAACAAAATATAATATCACAATTTTATTAAGCTAGGATCACAATTTTAATTTCATCATGATTTTAGTTTAGTTAGTTTAGTTTTTTTGGTCTTACACAGACATCCAATCATATGTCATATTCATACTAATACTGTTTATTATTAGCATTGTTACAGTAAAAATGACAGTAAAGAACAGCGCATAAATGAATGCACTGCATTACAATTCAACGATCTTCCCAGAATAGCAAACAGATTTTTTATCACCATATCGCACAGCCCTAACTACAACTATTAGGTCATAATAATAACATTTACATATTTGAATTGTTGCTAAACTGCATCATACATATTTTCAGATCTTCAAAGGTTACTGATGGAAGCCAGCAACAATTTTGACAATGTATAACTCCCCAAAAAACACCAAACACAGATCTGGAATACCTCTGAAATCTACTGGAATCCAGAGCAAGTGAGCTGACCGCCTAACCTTGTGATAATCTGTTAAATTTATTTTGTATATGAAAACAACAAGATAAGTCTATCTTTTAGGACATCTCATGATCTCAGGAGGCTTCTGTGTCTACTCGCCAAGAACACACGCAGACCAGAGGTAAACCACAGTAAAACTATTATCTGCCTACACGTTAAAATCATTTGAAGTACATCATGTTTGTGTAGGTATAAAGAATCGCTTGTATTTCAGGTGGCAGTGCTTAGTCCTGGTAAAGCTAATAGATCGCAAGGTTCACATCCCAAAGACTCCCACACTCACAAAACCGAGAGCGAAGCCAGTAGTGAGGCCTCAGAGCTGGACAAATTCAGGTAAAGATCAAGATAACATCAGTTACTCTAAAAGATTTAATCTGGGTGTTATTCATATTAAATTAAATGTTTGTTTCTTAAACAAGTGAAAGTATTATTTTATGCAGAAGACAAACAGATTTTATACAATTTAAACTTACTCGTACCAGACAGCAAGGTGTATTTTGGTGAAATGCTATGGCTCCAATGGTCACCTTAATCAGACATTGTGTGATTTCTAAGGGTTTTTATATTTCCCTAAACTACATTCTTCTTATAGTCTATAGGGGGCGCTATAGAGGTAACTGGCATCATATTGGTCAGATGTGTTCAGGCCCGGGGGGTAATTAGGTATTTCAGGTTTGAGCCTAATCGGGCAAAGTATGTGCAAGTTAGAGGCTGTCAAATATACCTGACCTCACAATTTTAATCCGGCCGACTTCCTGTTTGTTGTAGGGTGGGGTCATAATATTTTATGTTGGGTACACTGTGGAGAATCACTGTACCAAGTGTGTTCAGAGTCCCATAGGGGTCATAAACATGGGGGCACTATTGAGGCATTCTTTACCTCTGTAAAGACCGCAGTAATTTGCCTATGTACATTAAATATACACTAGCCTGTGTCACTGTGCCACAATTCAGGGTGATTATTGTTTATGTTCAGCAGGATTAATGGCTCAATTGAAGTGCTTCATGTCATTCATTTGTTAATTATTTAGTTGTCATGAATCGTAGAAGTACCAAACTCAATCCAGTTCAGCATTTTCATGATATGTACCTGTCTAGAAATGTTGAAAAAGATCCGGCAAAGACTTTTTGAGTTATTGCAGTCACAGTTTTTGGCAGTAATTAATTAATGACTTAATTAATATTCATTGTAGAAGTACCAAAATTAATCCAGTTTGGCGTCTTTATCATGTGTACATGTGTCAGCTAAAGGTTAATTGGGCTGCTAAAAACCATTCACTTGCACATTCATTCACTATTGCCTATTTGGAGTTGCCAATTCACTTGTACTTGTAGAAAAAGCCAGAGGATTGAACCCACAACCAAATTTCTGAGAGGCAGGGGCACTAACCACTCTGCTAATTAGCACCCCTTACTAAACTATACAGCGTTTCCACCTAAATCGAAGAGACTATGGTGGCCCCCCATTGTCTAATTTTCTCCCCCATAGTCTAAAAATCAACAGGAAAATAAAATAGTATTACAGATAATATTTTGTTTGCTTGATGTATTATCATGGATATTAAAAAGTTACTATACTGTGATTAAACGGGACAACTTAAAGGTCAAATTATGAAAATAACTGATATTTCTACTGCATTTACTGAGAGGGTTTAGTTAAAAATTTACAGTTCCATTATTGTCCATGAGAAACTCTGAAATTAGTTGTGGTTGCAATGATAAACAACATATATTTTAGAGATCAATATTGGTTTGGGCAGGATACACATCCCTTCACTTACATGTTCTCCTCAGTGTGGTATACAAAGACCAAAGATGCTTCAGCAGCCATCCTCTACAGAAGCTTTTCTCTGACCTCCTCATTTCTCTGGTCAAGAACAGACTGTGCAGGTATTTTTTAAGCATTCTCATTCCTCCTCAATGTTGCTATAGTCGTAAAGCTCTTTACCACCAACAGTGAATGGATTGATCAAGCAGCACCAGAGTCAGCCCTCAGAGTGCTCATCTGTCTAAGAATACTGGTCAGAGATACAGAACTCCAGGTAAAATACTTTTTTATTGCACATTTTATTTTATAGCCAGGTGTGAAAACAGAAAATGCCATAAGATAGCAATGCTTTCAAAATAATTGTCACAAATTGCAAATTGGATCATCATCAAGGATTTTTAAATGATCTGCAATTTCACATTAGCCCATTAAAGGTATAGTCCGTAAGTTTCCTCCAAAAAAAAAAAAAAGACGTAATTATTATTTAATTATTATATTATTTTAGACCCCCTCCTCCCCCGGCCGCTACAGACTACAGACAATCTACTTTATGTCATAGAACAATTTTTTATTTTTTACTTTTTGTTATATGAGGAAACTTACGGACTACACAGCTAACTATCTTTACTTGGTTGGTTTATCTCCACAAACTTGATCTCAACATCACTGAGTCTGTCTGGGATTAGTGTGAAGAGACAGAAAGATGTGAGCACTGATAAACTGGTGGGAAGAACCTACCTATGCTTCAAAAAGTCTAATTATTATTATTATTTTTTTTTAAAGAAACTTTTCCATCAGCACCATGGTATTACGTCACTTGCCAGGGTAATACAGTAATTCCATTTTTCATCAGATATGGTACAAGATAATATATTCTTTATTATATTGAAAAAAATCTTTCTCTCAGTATTTGGAGTCAGTGTCAGAGTCGTACATATCTTGTGGAGATGAGACATCTGCAGGACAGAGACTGGTCATAATGACCTGTGAGTACTGCACGAGCATTACAGTAGACAAATTGATAGGTCCAGAGATGATCTTGTACAGGCTGTGTTCTGATTACTTTGCAGACATGTTCCAGAAGATGTCTGCGTCTGAGGTTCTTAGAGGCTGCATCATGGAGAGTGGAGTCCACAGGGTCAGTAGGCAGAAGGTCACTGTACAGCTTAAAAGCAAAAGTTGTTTTTATTTTTAAAATTTGTATTTTCTTCTACAGCAACATCAAATCAATAGTAGTTTTGGAGTGGTGTGGAGGCCTACAAACTCTGATTTGATGTTGCTCAAGAGACAAGGGAAGGACTAAAGGAAAACTTGACTACTATTGGTCAAAGTGGTATCCCAAAAAGTCTTATTTGATGTTGTTGACAGATTACCTACTTTACATCATAGAACAGGGTCAGATAGTCCATTTTAGCATTTTAGGAAACCTCCAGACTACAGTTTTAATCAAGACTTAGGCAGCATAATGTAACTACATTTTATACTAGCCACCAGAGCATTTTAGTGGTAACTGGTTCTTATCACTGACCACACTTACCACAGTCATGTACACACAATAATGGTGCTGTTTGTGTATATTTATGGAGTTGTTCCCCACTTGATGTGCAGACCCTGGTGAATCTCCTGTCCACTTCAGACAGTAGTGTTTTATTAGGAGCTCTGCTGGCCCTCACCACCTTGGCTGAAAAGTGAGTGTGAAACACAAATACTAGATCAAGTATCTAAATAATCTTATTTCATGAATTTGTTACATTGTTCTTCTTTAAACAGAGGGTAAAACATAATAAAATGTATTGACTTAATAGAATATATACTATTTTTGCATGTGTTCAGTCCAGAATGTAGGCAGCATATTGGGGAGCTACAGATTGTGGAGAACTTGCTGATTATTCTGCAGGAGTATGACCTACTGTCAAAGAGGTCGGTGTCATTTTATTTCTTGCTGTTAAATGCTGTTATGTTATCTAGGCCACTGTTCGTAAGCTGCTTATACAGTCCAGGGTGTGCCAATTTATAAAACGTATTTTGTGGAGATTATGGATTGTTTTTGCATTGTTAATGAAGTCTAAATAATAAGTACTTCTGGCCCCTGTAGGATGTGTGGTGAGCTGTTGCGTCTCCTCTCCCCTGTCCCGAGTGTGAGGGAGCAGCTCAGGTCTGTGGAGGGCCTACCTGTGCTTCTGTCTTTGCTCCATGGACAGCATCACAAACTGCTGTGGAGTGTGTGCTGGGTCCTGGTGCAACTGTGTCAGGAGGCCGAGGTCAGGCTGGAGATCAGGAGCTGGGGAGGGGTCCCTCAGCTGCTGCGACTGCTCAACAGGTCTGACTCATACTGGAAGCTGCACAATATTGAAAAGTTATTGTTACAATTTCAGCAAATACAATATCGCAAACGTCTAATTATATACTAGCCACAAAAAGTTAGGAATATTTTACTTCTGGGTGAAATAAATAAATGGGAACAGTGCACAGTGATATTACAGCATATCATAAAAATAGAACCAGGTGATTGTGATTTATCATTTATGTTATATTGCATTTTCTAATTTTACCCAAAAGTCAAATTTCCCTAACTTTTTGTGACTAGTATATCACAATAACTAGGGCTGTACCGTTACCGATACCTGAGCTGATCCCGGCCCGAGTCGATAGCATTTATTATACTTTAGCCTAATTATGACCAATGATTAATGTGGATTTTATTGTATTACATTACACTTTTACTCATTTTGAGGATCATCTGGTCTTAGTTGTGTAATCTATTTGGTTTATTATTTCTGATTATACAATGTTCGGAAAGAAATGTTCATGCCTTTAGTTTTTGCGTTAGTATCCGTGAATATCTAATATCAGTCGATCCACAAAGCCCAAATATCGTGATCGGTATTGGGACTGAAAAAGCCGGATCGGTGCATCTCTAGTTTTAGTCCTTGTTTAGTCTTCCGTTTTAATTCTGAAGCTTTTTAAACTAGTAAAAAAAAGGGACTATTGTGCATCTCTACTGTAAATATGTGTCTAATATGTATAACTGAATATGTATAACTAAATATAATAATATAATAAAATTCTAATAAATAATAAAGTGCATTTGTGTTGTAGTGAGAGGCGGTATGTGTCTGACCGCTCCTCCATTGAAATCTTGTCCAGCGCTAATGCAGCAGGCCGTATTCACAGACAGCACATGAGAGAGGAGCTGAGTCCACAAGAGGAGCAGGACAACATCACAGCCCTGCAGTCAGGTCAGGGCAGACACATACTGGACAATCCCAGGCCCCTGTCTGCATTTTCTACAATGTTAAATCTGTAAATGTCTGTTCAATTTGAAATCTGTGCTTACAATACCCAGATACACTTCCAGAGACTAGGCAATGCAAGTTTATTTGTATGCCACAATTCATACACAGGGTAATTCAGAGTTCAAAAATAAGATTAAGAAATAGATTCAAATTCAAGTGTGAGAAGAGTGCAAATAAAAATACATTCAGTTGTCATATGCACAACTAAAAAGAACAGTTTTTAGGCTGGACTTAACTATTTCTTCTACACCACTTCAAAATAAGATTCTGAGAAGCACAGGTTATTTAAAAAAATACACAAAAATGTATCATATTTATCAATGAAAATTTGTCATTACCTAACACTCCTTTAGATCTCCATGTTGTGATATCCAGTGTCTTGTATGCTCTGTTTTGCAGCCTGCTGTACAGCTCTGACTGAACTCAGTCTGGATGACTCATGTGCCCACCATATTGTACAGGTCAGCACTACTACCGCTGCTGGTTATATTCTTATCATTACCCCAGTTCACTTGTGTGTTCTTGTTTGTAGGAAAATGGAGTCTTCATAATCTCAAAGTTGATTTTACCACAGTTTAACAGACCAACTGCTTCCTTACAGGTATGACCATTTAAAATATGTGATCATTACAATATACTGTACAATATACACACACATTGTGTATGTCAACAGTGCTATGCATTTCGGACTTTACGCTTTCTCTTCAGCATGGAAAGGAACAGACATCTTTTTAAAAGGTACAATATAAAGTCAAATTTATTTGAATAAAAAAGAAGAAATAAATATTCTGCAGCATTTTGATTAATCTTGTATCCTAGGCTCTTTCCCACAGACCTCTTTGAACTGTTTATTGATGTTGGCCACTATGTCCGGGACCTCACAGCCTACGAGCCTCTGCAGACCAAAGTCTCACTGTACTCTGTAAGGGACTGGCTCCACTGCACTGATAGCTGGATTAAATATATTTTTTGACTGCATCAAAACGTCTTACTCTTAGTCCAGTTCATATTCTACTCAAACTTGTGCATAATATTTAGAGGAATTCTTGATAAACAAAGATAATAAAAAAGCCAATAACACATTTCTGTTATTCCAGAGTGTAGCTCGCTGCTAATAAAAACCCCTCCAATGCAACATTTAAGAACTAACAACACTTCAAATGGCCACTACTGTCAACACAATAAACAAACACATACAGCACATACAAAAGTGAGCAAAGGGCAAAATGAACTTACTAAACACTATTGGAGACAATATTTACACATGCAATGTCTGACAGCCATGTTGGTTTAACCTACTGTACATTCCCTATGTATGAATGTGGTTTTGAAATTGGGGTTTGGTAGTGGTCAGATAGGCCGTAGTGGTTTGGCTGTCACATCTCATTGCCCTAGGGCAGTTGTGTTTAAAAACACAATCAACTGTATCTTTGAGTGTCTAGACACGTTTTAAACAAATTAAATGTGATAAAATGTATTTTTTTCTGCCCTGCGACTAACTGGTCATTGTCCAGGGTGTACCATGGACCAAAGTTACTGGGATAGATTCCAGACAGAATGAATGAATACATTTATTTTATTAGTGATAAATTAATGCATTTATTTTCTCATTCCAGGAAGATGAACTGGACAGCCTGAGAGACAGTATCGTGGCTGTGGACCAGAACAGACCTCCTCTCAGAGTCATCAGTGGCTACTCCATACTAGACCATCTGGGCACAGGGGCTTTTGGAAGTGTCTTTAAGGTACAGCACAATACTCAGATCAGACTGTCAGTAGTTAAAGTTCTCCTTCTCTTGTGTGTAAATATATATAAATAGGTAAGAAAGCAGGGCAGTCAGACACTACTGGCTCTGAAGGAGGTGAACCTACACAACCCAGTCTTTGGCAAAGACAAGAAATCCAGAGACAGTAATGTGGAGAAGATCATCTCAGAGCTGACCATCATTAAAGAACAGGCACTGGATACATTCATAGTTACATCACATTTATTTAGCTGTATTTGTTGTTTAATGTGTCTATATTCACTCTTTACAGATGGCCCACCCAAATGTTGTCAAGTATTACAAGACATTTTTGGAAGGTATGAATAAATGGCTGTATTTTATGGACCACTCAAGAACCTTTAAGCTAAAATTTCAGTTGCAAATCTTAATATAGAAATATGGACTGTGTAGAGATGCACCCATCTGACTTTTTCAGTCCCGATACGGGATGTCCACTAATATCAATGCTAAAACTAACATTTTAATATTTTACCCATTTAACCTCAAGATTTATCGATTTGCTTATCTGCATTTTTACTTTACAAATAAATGAGATCGGCTCAAGGATTTGCATACATTGGTGCTTACCGGCAACTGTTGAGCTTCTGAATCTATAGTAAAAATAAGATTAATTTTATACTCTGTGAACAAAGCATTAAGTGGGTTCAAAGCTGAATAAATGCTGTTGCATGTTTAAGGAGAGAACTTGTACATAGTCATGGAGCTGATTGAGGGGGTTCCTCTGGCTGAACACTTCACCTCTCTGAAGGAGAAGACACAGATCTTCACTGAGGACCGAGTGTGGAACATCTTCATCCAGGTCTCATACACAAAGTATACTTTATCAGAAAACTACCTACATTGCATTTTCTCTGCTTCCATACATGATTAAAATACTAATGCTAGTGAGTTTATGACTAGCAATTATCTCACATTATCCACATTTTTTCAGTAGCCACAATGTAACAACACATACTACTATAAAAATTTCTCAACTACAAGGAAATATTTAATTTCTTCTATTTGTTATGACCTCGCTCTACAGAACAAATGAGAAGAGAGACATGGATAAAAAAGTTTAAGCTTGTTTATTGTGAGCATAAATGACAAAACCAAATGTCCAGTGTGCGTCAGTCATAAGCATATTCATTAATTCAAGGTGTATGAGAGTGGATGTTGTGCAGGGTGGGTCAAGTGGGCCCTGGTGGATCCTGCATTGTCTGCCCCTCAAAATAAAGGACAAGCTATAAGTGACAATATAGACTGGAGGCCGTCACAGGGACAGATTTAATTTAGCCTGAGGTGCTCATTTGAGCTTGCTTAGAAGGTAATGGCCTATTCACCTGGTCAGAAGCAGTACATGTTTTTGGGCAGGGCTGGTTGCCAGCTTTTACCAGTATGTTACGTATCTCCAAGATTCTCCACAGATTCTTCTCTATAGTGTATATATAATCAATAGTAAAATAATGTGTGTTCTGTCTACAGATGTGCCTTGCTCTCCGTTACCTGCACAAAGAAAAGAGGATAGTCCACCGCGACCTAAGTCCTAACAACATCATGCTGGGAGAGAGGGACAAGGTCACCATCGGTGAGTGGACATTCAGACAATCTCACATACATACATTTTACTATTTATACCTGCGTATTCTTTGTTCTATTAGCTGACTTTGGCCTGGCTAAACAGAAGCAGGAGAACAGCAAGCTAACATCAGTGGTGGGCACCATCCTTTACTCCTGGTGAGTGAAGGAATAGGTAGATAGGTGTAATATTGTCCTTGTAGAGAAATTCATCCTCTGACCCATCCTTAAATGCCACTGGGGCAAGCTGTTAGTGCCCAGGGACCCTTCTCAAGTTATACATGTCTACCACTTGTCACATACTATTTATAATATTTTCTTTTAGGAAATATTCAGACTACAGCTGTATGATCTTGTCTTTCAGTCCTGAGGTGGTGAAGAATGAGCCGTATGGAGAGAAGGCTGATGTCTGGGCTCTGGGCTGTGTGCTCTATCAGATGGTCACCCTACAGCCTCCCTTCTACAGCAGTAACATGCTCTCTTTGGCCAGCAAGGTACACACACTCGCTATATACTACGCTATACTGTTCTCTCCATGGCTAAAGAGATGTCTGTCTGTGCAGATTGTAGAGGCCAAGTATGAGCCATTGGACGGTGGCAGTTACTCACAGAGGGTCACCAACATGATCAGATGGTAAGATTTTAGCACTGACAATCTGATTTCCTTGTCTTAGTTCCATTTATTCTTAAGTTTTGATTTGGAAGCAATTTTAACCAGTAAATACATTTTAAAAAATTATCAAAATATCATAAAAATATCTATAGTGGGGCAAAAAAAACAATTGTGCAAGTTCTCCCACTACAAAAGATGAGAGAGGCCTGTAATTTTTATCATAGGTACACTTGAACTATGAGAGACAGAATGGGGGAAAGAATCCAGGAAAGCACATTGCAGGATTTTTAATTAATTATTTGGTAAATTCTTCGGTAAAATAAGATTTCTGGCTCTCACAGACCTGTAACTTCTTCTTTAAGAGGCTCCTCTGTCCTCCACTCGTTACCTGTATTAATGGAACCTGTTTGAACTCGTTATCAGTATAAAAGACACCTGTCCACAACCTCAAACAGTCAGACTCCAAACACCACTATGGCCAAGACCGAAGAGCTGTCAAAGGACACCAGAAATCACAGTTGATTTCTTCACACCAAGCTGCCTACCTATTGCAGATTCAGTTTTCCCAGCCTGGTGCAGGCCTCCAATTTTGTTTCTGTGGGAGCAATTATTAGAAACTGGAGGACATACAAGACCACTGGTAATCTCCCTCGATCTGGGGCTTCACTCAAGATCTCACCCTGTGGGGTCAAAATGATCATGAGAACGGTGAGCAAAAATCCCAAAACCACACGGGGGGGGGGACCTTGTGAATGACCTGCAGGGAGCTGGGACCAAAGTAACAAAGGCTACCATCAGTAACACACTACACCACCAGGGACTCCTCCTGCAGTGCTATACGTGTCCCCCTGCTTAAGCCAGTACATATCCAAGCCCGTCTGAAGTTTGCTAGAGAACATTTTGATGATCCAGAAGAGGTTTGGGAGACTGTCATATGGTCAGATGAACCAAAATATAACTTTTTGGTTAAAAACTCATCGTGTTTGGAGGAGGAAGAATGCTGAGTTGCATCCAAAGAACATCATACCTATATTGAAGCATGGGGATGGAAACGTCTGATCTGTGTAAAGGAAAGAATGAATGGGGCCATGTATCAAGAGATTTGAGTGAAAACCTCCTTCCATCAGCAAGGGTATAGAAAATGAAACGTGGCTGGGTCTTTCAGCATGACAATGATCCCAAACACACCACACGGGCAACGAAGGAGTGGCTTCTTTCAAGGTCCTGGAGTGGCCTAGCTAGTATCCAGATCTCAACCCCACAGAAATTAATTGGAGGGAGTTGAACGTTCGTGTTGCCCCAAAACAGCCCCAAAACATCACGCTCTAGAGGAGATCTGCATGGAGGAATGGGCCAAAATACCAGCAACAGTGTTATATACCCTTTGTTGGAAATGACAAAGGTCAAACATTTTCTGTAAGTCAAGGTTTTCACAAAGTATTGCAATGGACTTTTGTTATTGACCAAATACTTATTTTCCACCATAAATTGCAAATTAATTCTTTTAAAAATCTTTTAAAAATTACAGGCCTCTCTCATGCTTTCAGTGGGAGACCGTGCACAATTGGTGGCTGGCTAAATACTTTTTTGCCCCTCTGTATATTGCAGTAATGATGATCATGGTTATTGAATATTCCATGTATTTCTTATTTTGTGTGTGTGGTGTTTCTCTTACCTCAGCATAATTTCCACTGGGTTTGTTCATAAGGACAGCTGGAAATGATGTCAAAATAAAATCTTTGAACTGTGGTAGTGAGAATGAAACATAAAAAAAGCTGTATTCAACTGCAATATCATTAAATGATTTACAGGGGTTGGCTAGCAGTGGGTGATATGGTTAAAATATAAAATCCCAATCTGATTAGGCCAAGATCACAATGTTTATAATCGTTTCAGTTGACTTTGTATTTTTTTCTCACACACAAGACTTGTACTACTGCTTATGCTATTAATGCATGGGTTTTATACAGTGCTTTTCTCAACACTCAAAGACACTTTACAATTACATTATTCATTCATTCCACAGTCACACTTAGTGGTGGTACTTGTGTAGCCACAGCTGCCCTGGGGCACACTGAAACTGACTACAGCCCCTCCGACCACCACCAAACACCAATCACACAACCACATTCATTCAGTGGCAATGTTAAGTGTCTTGCCCAGAGATTCAACAACAGTATATGCTCGTAAACGACGGTGAAGTGCAAAGCATAAATATTTGTAAAATGATTATCTTTTTTTATTGCCAAATTACTCCCTTATACTTAAGTCCATTGTAACCATTTTGTACAAATGAAAGTAACCATAGCTGTGATCCATCTAATGTTGATGTCATATGCTGTGACATGCAGGTGTTTGAGTCCAGACCCAGAGCGGCGTCCCGACATCATCCAGGTCAGCTCTCACATCTCTGACCTCATGATGACCACCATGGACCTCCTTTACACTACCCACAATGCACTGGAGCGCAGAGCCGAGAGGGACAGGAAGAGAGCACAGAGGTACTTCCTGGAGAGGAATGAGAGCCGGGCACAGCACTGTCACTCAGCACCATCACAGGTACAGTACACTAAACAGACATGTACAGTAATAAACATTATGTGTTCACTAGCAAGGACCACTCCACAACAACAATATATGATATGATTTATAGAAGGGTTGGACAGAAATCATATGGTTCTGGTGCGAAAGAAGATGATGGATGGATTGAATAAGACTCAGAGAGGGGTGGGAGGGTAGGTCGAGAGAATGGAGACAAGCAGTGGTGGTTTTGGTGGGTATAGGTGGGTACACTATGGCTTGTGGGTAGATTGGAGGTGGGGTTAATGAGATGTGAAGGTGTGTTACATAGTTGAGGCGTGGTCCTGCTCCTGAACCTGCGTTAACATGTGTAAATATCGAATGTCCTGTCTGTTGCAGGAGAGGTCATTATTAAAGTCAAATTCCTCAACATCATGTGAACAGAATATGATTCAAGGTGACTGCTGAATTAATATACATGTGCTCTAACCATATAGTAGTTATTAATGAAGTTATGAAGATCTGCTAATCTTGGAAAATCATTGAATGGTGATACAGTGCATTCATTTATTTTTTACTATAACAATGTCAGTGTTCATATTCATATTATAAGTATTATGATGAACGATGAATTTGTAGTTTAAAAGGTTTCATGAAGACACTGATAGCAAAATCAGGATATTATATTTTTACCATACGGCCCACCACTAGTTATTGATATAATGTGCATATGTTTCAGATGATGGCTCAGATGAAGAGGTTGAACTGTTGGACATGAACAGTCCTGCTCCCTCTGGAGAGGACTGTGGTCAGTGCACCATTAAGTCATTTTAAAACGCTCTATATATACAAACACTATATAATTACATTTCTGTTACTTAACCTTTACTTGTTGCTGTGTTTCCAGTTGTAGCGTTTAAACCAAAGCTATGTGTGACACCGGAGCAGTTAGAACGGTGAGTAATCTGTGAAATGTGTTTGACTATTATAACTGATCTCATTGTGTACATTTATCACTCCCTTTCTTCAGTGAGGAGAGTGCATCTGCAAAAATGAAATCTCGCCTAGGTATTAAACATGCCCATAAGACTTATTTTTAAAACATGATGTAAAGATGTCACATTGGTTTCTATTTTTTTCTAGGCACAATGTCCTCAGGCCTGTGTGTCTCTCAGAGGAAACTCAGGCAGATTGATGATCCCATCAATAGACTCCTGCTACAGCTGCACAAGATCATATTCATCACACAAGTACAGAAGTCCTACATATAATAGGGCCAGAAATATACCTGCTCACTTAAATATGCAAGCTCCTGACATCACAGATAGTATCTACGTATGCATAAAGTTTTTCTTATAGAGGGTGATATCTGAAAAAGTGAAAATCCAAAATAATGTAACTTCAAGTCTGTCAGAAATGGTCTATGGTTCTGCCCGGATTCTCCGGCTTCCTCCCACCGCTGAAAGACATTTTTTCAAAATTGTCCCTGATGAATGAATCTTTAGATTACTACCTGCTAGGTCAGGAGTTCCCAAATTAGCCTCAACTGGGGGCCGCAAATTTATTTAGAGAAATAATTATTTGTTGATTTTATTCTAATAAATTGCTTGTTAGTCATAACTGTAGTGCATTTTGGGGTCCTGGTCTAAAAAGTTTGGGAACCCCTGTGCTAGGTCACTTACTGTGTGTGAAGATAGATCTGCATTATACCATGCAGTATTCAATATTTTCATGGATCTGGAAGCAGTTGTTTAGTGTCAG
>JAVQKC010070506.1:0-37371 GCA_036025475.1 Philypnodon macrostomus | reverse complement strand
ATGTAGATTTTTATTAAAAAATGATTAGTGTGAGATATAAAAAAAGTTATGCAAATCTTTTTTGACAGTAGTAAACCGCTTGAGTAAACATATATTTACTCTAGTCCCAAAATTATCAGATGATTGTATTTTTCACAGACATACCTTAGTGACATCATTAAAATGTACAGCCCAGATGTATATGTTTTCCTATAGGAGTCTCTTTTCAGTGGATTCTCAAACATCTGAAATATGTGCTCTTCTGTAATCTAAGCCCCCCACTCTTCCTTTTCCTGCTGCAAAAGGTATAGGTGTGAAAGGGAAGTGGGTTAACAAAACATTAACGGCTTGGTCCCAGCTCAGAGAAGCTTACAAAACTAACTCCCCGGTTGTGAGTTCAGCTGCTGCTAACAAAACATTCTCAACTAAAACTTTTGCCAAACAGATTTTCCCACTTTTAGAGTTACTTGCCATTTGAATGTAATATGCAAACACTGATTAATGCATTTGATTGATTTGAATAGCATTTTTCAAGATACTCAATGTGATTCAGTCCAATTTTCAGCCCCACACACACACACACACAGTTGGTGGTAAGATAACTCTGTATAGTCACACAGCTGTCCTGGGGCAGAACCTGACAGAAATGCAGCAGCCATACCACACACACACACACACACAGACACACACACACACACACACACACACACACACACAGACACACACACACATTACCATTTAAACGTTAAGATTCCTTCTCGTCTTTCTGTTGCTTCATGATACACCGGGTATATTTGCTTTTGAAATGAGGCAAACGAAAGGTCACATATTAGGGACAGTGTATATTTGAGTGAGGCGCATTGATTTTCTTGTCAGACAGACTCCGCATGTGTCTGTTTGGGCCTAACCTCTGGCGCATTTTGAAGGCTTATGCAAAGATTGAGCTTTGATCTACTCCATAATGTACGTCAAGGTCAGCTGGATAAGACTCTCTTGTTTGGTGATCACAGACTCGAATGCAACGACAAGGGATACATTTCCATACATAACACCAGTCATTCAACAAGGCATGGCGAGACAATGGCATACCTTCAAATGCCGTTAAGTGCAATGCTTTCTCATATATAGGGGCTAAACAAACTATAGCAGCAATAGCCTAGAGAGACAGATGACTATGACCAATTGTGTTTTGAGAAAAGTTGGGCTCTTGTGGCAGCTACCCAAGCCATCTGATGAACAGCCTAGCCCCGCGGTCACGTCAACATCTAGCATCCAACAATAGTGCTCCTCGAGACACAGAGACAGACCGCAGCAAGTCAGCATATGTGTTTTGTTCTATCAGCTCGCGAACATGTCACGGATCTGATTGAGTAACACCGATGGTGATTTATACCCGCATATTATACCCAGGACTATTTTCTAAGGGCAGAACACGATACGGCCTCCACATGCAGATTTATGGGCTACACAAAAGTACAGCTTATGTGACAATGAACAATGGAGAAACTTGATGAAATGACTGTTATGAACTATTGGCCTTGACTGTTATTTGGCATTGAGGGACTGATAGCTGGCGAGCGAGCTTTGTCTAGAGGCTCTCTCGTAACAATAATAAATTTTTCTATAAAGTATGGGCTAAAGGTTGAAGCGTTGGAAATACTGACAATAATAACTGGTTTGAGAACATGAATGCCTTTTTCACACAGGCATGGCTCACCGACGATTCTGTCAATATCCCGAGATAATGGTGGCCAAACAGGAAGTTTTACAAAAATAAAACTTCAACTACACTTTCAAAATAAAAGCACAGAAGCGTGTAGCGGTGAAATAGGCATCGAGGCATCTCCGTACGAGGGAATTAAGTTGTTTGCAACCCCAGGCACGCAGGAGGAGGAGGATTATACACAGAAAGATGGGGCTGTATGGTCACAGCTTTTGGGGGTAAGTCATTAATTACACAAGTATAAATTAACTTTTAGAGGCTAGTGCTAAGTTTAGCAGCAGACATGCCCCAGTGTCACATCCAAATCAATGTTCAATGTAAAATACAGAGGGCAGATCCACACGAGCCACTGCTGATCTGAAAGTCCCCGATGTTTGATGTGACGCCCCTGTAACGTTCTGCTGAAGTTCTGCTGAAGTTCTGCTGCTGAAGTTCTGCTGCTGAAGTTCTGCTGCTGAAGTTCTGCTAAAGTTCTGCTGCTGAAGTTCTGCTGCTGAAGTTCTGCTGAAGTTCTGCTGCTGAAGTTCTGCTAAAGTTCTGCTGCTGAAGTTCTGCCTCCACGAGATAGTTTGGTGTAAATTCGGGGTTAGAGGGTTAAACTGGGTTGCCCTCTTACTGTAAGGTTGGGAGTTCCATTCCAGCTTTGCTCATACTGACATTGTGTCCTTGGGCAAGATACATTATCTACCATCACTTTACATAGAGTGTGTTTCTGTGATTTGGTTATGCGCTTGTTGGTGGGTTGAGAGGACGTTGGTGTGGTATGGCTGCCACATATCTGTCAGTCTGCCCCAGAGCAGCTGTAGCTACAGAGGCACCACTATCAGACTTGATTTTAAAGTGTTTAAATGATAAATAAATGAAATGCAATATTATTTGTAGCTTAGACCAGTTTCCATTTTCTGTACAGACAATCTTTAAATACATATCTATATTCATACCTGGTGGATTTGCCTTTATTACCACCTCTTAGCATGTACAGCAGCACATGTATAAAAAACTTCTTAAAAAAAATACCACGGCTAAGATTTATCAACCACTCTTACCGGTGGCCTATCATGGCTGAACTTTGTCACCCCAGAGGACAGTGGAGTCTATAAACTAGCTGTCCTTCACTAAAGAAGGACCCTAGACAGAGAAATCCTCAAGTGCCAAGGCTGAGATACGGCTGTGTGATTTGCAGTTAAGTTCAAGTGCGAGCGCTGTGACTGAAAACACACAATATAGGCCATTGTAAGTAATAATGTATTCTGCCCTGGGCGTACATTCATTCAGACATGTAAGGGGTCATGCAAAGTGTAGCACTGATTGTCATTTGCAATGTAAATCTGATGCAAATGATCAAGAAATGCAGAACGCTATAGAATACCTATATGCATTTGTTTGGACAAATAATGTTGTATTATAATGCAATCCTTTAATGTATTCATGTGGTTCCTACCTACCATACGCAGTTCTGCAATTTGAATTTGCTAATTTAGGCACCTTTTTGTTTGTATTAACCTCAGTAGTTAATATCTTTAGAAAACCAGTGCATAGTCAATTTGCTGACACAATAATAACGGAAGCATCTAGAGTAATTCTGCATCTCAGCATCTAATTTCTTCATATCATGGATTAAAATACTAGATGTCACACTATTGGGTGGTAGAGCAAGTCATCCGTTAATGTTGGGGGTTCAACCCCCCCCCCTCAATTCATACTGCCACGGTGTCCTCGGGCAAAACACTTCCCCCTGCTTGCCATTGGGTTAATGTTGTTTGTGTGGGTGATTCTGGTGGCAATCAAAGAGGCTGTAGAAAAAGCTGTATTAAATGAAGCCATAATTATAACGTGTTTATGCATGAACTTTAACTTCCATATCCATAACGTCCATTTCTTTTAAATGTTTGAACAACACAAACCAAAAATGTTCACCTCATTCCACAGGTTACCATGAAGTAGGTGCATGAACAAACAGATCCCCTTGGGCTACATTGTCTGTTCCAAAAGGTGAGGTCATAGCTTAAACAGCCCATGGGGATCATCTGACGTTTCATTTTATTTGGCTTTCCTTTATGAGTAGACACCATTTCGACTCACACTATGACCAGTCTAGTTCTAATCTAGCATGCAAAGAGGGGTCAATTTCACATATCATGCCCAGACAGACGTGAAAATACAATATATTTCACTGTCAATCTGCTTGTAGCCCCGGGTACGGGCCTTTTCACCCTTGACAACTCTCTGGCGCTTAACAAATGACTGTCAGTCAAGTCATTACTCCGGTTTCCTGCGACCCAAAGACAACACCATGTATAATGCTGAAGCGGAGAGAAAGACAAAGCCAACACCTAGCCAACAACAGTTTTTATTTTTTTCAGAGTCTCTCCACGCCCCGGAGTTGATGCATTTATAACCTCTTCTGCATCCCTCCCGCCCTGCCCCTGATCAAGTAAACCAGTCATCGTAAAATTAATTTCCCCATCAAGCGAGACCTGCGCTCTTTGGGATAACAATCTATCTTAAGCGGATAAATCTAATCCAATGTGTTGAGACGGGATGGAGATTGACTTGTTTATGGCCACTGCCCAAGCACTCAGGAGGGGGAAAAGTGTGTGTGTGTGTGTCTGTGTGCGTAAGAGCGACAAATGCCAAGGTGAAATTACACATATCTTGAAGGCACGAAAAAAACGTAAACCGAAACTTCACTGTGTGCTTGAGACATCTGATACTTCGGTCCTTGTCAAATGTAATAAATTACAGTTTTTATGAGCAATTAACATCTGGGTGAAAATTCCTGCTCTTTCAAAATAGCACATTAAAAGAATGCACTCTTTGTTAGGTAAGCCTAATCTCTAGTTAACTACACATGATTTCAAGCCATAAGTCCAAGGCAAATGTGCTGAAGTTCAGGCCAAGCTTAGGAATGAAAAATAAATGTCATTGGATTCAATCTACTGGGATTTTTATGTACAGTTTTATAGAAAAGAGTTGGAAACGAAACAGTATCCAGTGAGTGGAGGTTCTGTGATTTTCAAGGTCATCATCAATAGAAAGTCAACATCATCAGGTACAATGTCTACCAAATAAAGTGGCCAGTCACTGTATAATGAAGTTTGCATTAGTTTCAAGGGATGACTAATCACCACAATTATCCGACGCCCATGTTAGACAGAAAAGGGTTAATATTTTTGGTCCGATGCCAGACAGCTGTAGTCTCATACTCGCTGTGATAGCATCTATAATTCACTTAGTGACCTACATAACTTTGAAACAACGACAGCCATGTAACATGTCCTCGGGGTGAGAAGCTCTTCAGTGCTTCCTGATGACGCTTTATTAACAAATTAAGCCTATTCAAGTTTCCACAAAGCTACCTGGGTCATAAAAAGTGTCCATAACAAAGTGCCACTTGTTAGTTGTATAGTCTGAACTCGTATACAGGGGTGGGTGATGGCCAGTTACATTTACTTGAGTGACTTTTTCTTCTTCTAAGGGTAATTGTATATATTAAAGGATTATTATGTACTATTTTTAGTCGTCTACCCACCTGCACAATGCTGTTGAAAAGTACAAAAGGATCTCATAGAGAAAGGGGCTTTAGAGGGACTTCACTGCAGCAGTCCACTGTTGCCAGCGATTACCAAAGGACTTGGCGTGTGGTTATACATTACTTCACACTTGTATTTCTGCCAACAGTTGTTCTTAAGCTATTAACTGTTGGAGCTAACAGCAGTCCGGTGTCACAATACTTGGACTTTAAATGAGCTGTCTACATGCAGATTTATACAGACAAGCAGCATGTCTAAAGGCAGGTTTTAGAGAATAAAATGAATGCCCAAGAATAAGGGTGAAAATCAAAAAAGGTGCAATTGACTTTTTGGGTAAAATATAAAAATATCAAGGGGGTTATGGGTTTATTCGCCTCTCTGTGTGGAGTTTTTTTTTTTACTGTTACATGGGGGTTTTTTTACTGTTAACTGTCCAAAGACTGGTTCTTCAGTCTGATTAGTTGTAATTTAAGGTCCACCCCACTTCAGGCCCATAGTTGTTGTGATGAAGGACATTCGTATATTAAATAATTTACCTTTAAGCACTCACTTATAAAGAATCTTACAAAAATGGTAATTGAACATTGCTTAAGCACATCACTGTAAAATTTTACTAGTTAACCCTAAAGCTAAAAAAAACAACTTTCTTAAAAATAGTCAATTCAAGGTTTACATGGTTTTGGTTATGTGTGTCCCGCCTAAGGCCCATAGTTGGTGAGATTGACTCCAGACCCCTAACCACTAACTGGAACAATTGGGGAAAAAAAATAATATTAAGAACTGGTAAATTACACAGTTTTTTTAAAAGTCAAGGCAACTGAGGTTTACTTGTCAAATTCTACAGTGTTGGATTTACTATACTGTAGAAAACTAAGCTTTACTTTGAGCCTCTAACCTAGTACCAAACCACAAATAAACCAGGCCATATCACTCTGGCCTGACCTAGACAACTCTGCCAGATCTAGGACGAGCCATGCTTAGTCAAGTGTCTTAAAATCACTGAGTCATGAGTAGTCAATATCAGCTCATCATGATGTCAGGCGGAATCAGGTTGGGGGCGACGGGGGGTAGGGGGATGCAGTTGGATTTAGTTTAGTGTTAGCACGGGGTTCAATGAGCTGAGAAGCAATTAGGTCCATTAACAGATCAACTGGGATGGTACGAGCTGCTATGGAGTGGGGCAGCCTACACAGATACAACTGGAAAGAGAAGGACGAGAGTCTGGAAGATGCTGGTAGAGAAAATGAAATGGTACAACTGATATGGTGGGATTATTGTTGCATATATGAGACTAGCTGCCGTTAAGGTTCACGAGATTGATGAAGACATAAATGCTGTGTAATTCTGCTGCCAAAATATATAATAAAAATATATATCTTGGTTTCATGTCTGATTTTGTAAGATAAACATGGTACATGGTAATATGTATACATACATTGATGTGGAGTGAGTAAATAAGACTGTTTATTAGCATTTAGAGCTACATGTAAGTATCCAGACAGCTTTAATGCGCTATTCCCCTAAAAAATGGAGCTGCTGTTGTATTCCTTTTTTTTGAGCAAATGGCAAATCTTACTGACAACATAGAGATTGAGCCCTGCTTAGCTTCCACAAACAGTTCATTTTGTCACCATAGTGACTAATAAATGCATTAGCTTTTGAGTTCTGCCCTGCCTTTTCACACAATTTCCGTGCCTTCTGCCATGTTATAACAGCAAATGGTCCTCGTCAATTCAGTTTCATTCACACACGTTTGAGTAATCCTGTATGCTGAGGCACTGACAACTGCATTTTACCTGCAAAAATGCATTCCCACTTTATTTGCATTGGCTGATGTGTGGTTATGGCAAGAAAAGGGAAAGAGGGCCTTAAAAGGACATTCACCTATTGTAAGTGTTATTTCTTTAGCAGAGATAAAGCAGCAGCACTCATTTTATTTTTATTATAAAACTCAAAAAGTTATTTTTTTCTAGAGGCAAACACAATTATACATAGGCCCAATATATGCTCTTTATAGCAAAGCTGTATTGAAGCCCTATTTTGGTGCATTTAGTTCTTTCCCTCTCTCAGTGTATCGTTTTTTGGCATCAGGGCATTTCACAAGAAGCCACTCACCAAAACCAATTGATAACTGCTATTGTTTGGTCTGGCTCTTCCATTTTTCAGTTCAGTGTTCATGAAAAAGGTGCTTTAGCCACTCTTATCTGTCACCTCCCCGCCCCCCCCCGGCACACAAAACGGACACCCATTCAAAAATATACACTATTCCTACCCTGCGCCTTCAATAGTGCACCCTCTGACATGTTCACAAGCGCGCCTTCATCAATTTCACACCACCAATGCCCTTCTGTGCCACCGGCAGACGGTAGTAGTGCCATGCAATTGATGTGCTTGTGCTGACGAAGCTGGCATGCATTTTCAGGTCAGACTATGATGAAGCTTTTCAACATTGAGGGTCCCAATATACACTCACTGGCCACTTTATTAGGTTGGAAATAGGACCCAGTGTCTTTGTTTGGTCTTCTAGCCCAGTGTTTCAAGGGACCCATCGGTTATCATTCGATTTTTTTATTGTATTTTTTATTTTTATTGTGTTTATGAACATATAAAAAACACAAAATCTTAATTTTTTTAACACTTGGGGTGATCCAATTAAAAGCTTAATTAGAACCTGATTTAGTCCTAGTTTATTCCCTTGTTTAGATATAGTTTAGTCGTGTTTTTGTCCTGATTTTGACCTAGTTTAGTTCTGGTAGTTTTTAACCTGGTTTAGAACTTCTGGTTTTATTCCAGCTTTGGTCCTGATTCAGACATAGTTTAAAGCTGGTGGTTTGAACCTGGTTAAATCTTAGTTTAGTTCTGCTGTGTCTATGCGAGTATAAATGTTTGTCTCTCTATCTCTGTGTCAACCCTGCAACTAACTTGACAATCCACTTTTGGATCCCGACCCAGTGTTTGAGAACCACTGCTGTAGCCGTCAACAGGTTTGCCTTGAATATGTGCATAATTAAAAAAATATTGTCTTGATGTGATAGTCTACCTACTGTTTTGGAGCTCACAGATATATTAAGAAGTTTGCCTAACACAAGAAGAAGCCTGTATGCGTCTCTGCTTACTCTTTGCTGCCCCCTGTAGCTTGCACTGATTGCTTACCCAAAAATGAGTCTATAAATCCAATATTGCAATAAAACGTGTGATACAAAAAGCCAACCAGAAAGTAAACGTCCTGGATTCTCACTTGCTCACTTCAGTCTTGATACAAAAGCGGTCATTGGCATCACACAGCTAGGAGGTAGGAAAGGAGGTAGAGGGGATAAGGTAGTTTGCAAGGTTCCTCGTTCCTTAGCTCGCGGGTTTATGGGATTGCTCCCAGCTGTCACTCCCATGTAGCGGATCCACTGTGCCGTAATATCTTAATTGTTTCAAATTAAATACTCGTAAAATGGCAAAGGAAATGAGTTTCTTCTCTCGGGCTAATCCAAAGCAGCCCCTTGACTTACATCTGGGGCCTCCTGTTTAAGTGAGACGAGAGTTTAAAAGGTGCAATAGCTCCCACATGAGATGGAGAGGGTAGACTAGTGTGGAATTAGATTTAATAGGTTGTGAACTAGCAGACGATCGCTCTCCATATGTGCACGTCAAGTCTTTTTTGGGCCTTTAAATCTTCCTCCTGGAATTTCAGTGGATTCTTTGTGAAGAGATATAACTAGAATAATTCCAGTTCAAATCCAGGGTTAGGTATTATTGTGAGATAGAGTAGGGCCTGATTCCTAACATTTAAGCATTATGAGATACAGTATAAGGGCTTTGTGGTTCAATAAACATTTGGACTAAAACATTTCATAGCTTTACTATGGCAAGACAGGGCTAATGCCTTATATTCCATACCAGAGGCGGGCAAACTGCGTGCGGCCCTTTGGGCTTTTTATTCCCGGCCCATCAAGCATTTTCTCATATTTTTTAAATGATCAAATTTAGCTAATTTCTCACTCACGTTGTTATAACCTGCAGTAACCAGTTAACTCCACATCGATATATGTTTCCACTGATGTCTGATCGAAGGATGTACGTCTCATTTGTCAGAAATAGTTGCAGTTTACAAAGTATACAATATCAGCCGGCGCACTCGGCACATTTTTAAACTCCATGTGGCATTTGAGTCACAAAATATTGCCCACCCCTGGTCTATACAGTAGCCACATCCTAAAAGACAGATAGATTGCAGCTTAAAATCATGGGAGTGTGTGGAATTAGATTTGTCTTTGTATTCTTTTGTCTCTTAATCTAAAGCATTTACCCCTGAACTAGAACATTTCCAGTTCAAATCCAGGTATGGACTTCAACGAAATTCTGTGGAAGGTGGAATTCACTTTAATAGATATTTGATGATCTCTCTTCATATGTTTGTCTTTTGTCTCTGAATCTTCTTCCTTTTGCACATGCTCTAGGGCCTATGTTTACTTTAGGTTTTGTGTGTGTGTGTGTGTGTGTGTGTGTGTGTGTGTGTGTGTATGCGTGTGCGCGTGCGTGTGTGTAGGATTATCATACTAAACAGCCTAAATGTCCTTTGGGGAATCACAGTTTTTCCTCCCATCTCCCCTTTGCACTAGTGAGACTGGGCTCATCACGGCTGCACACATTCAGATCAGTCAACCAGCTAAAGCGCCCTGAATGACAGCGGCCTCATGCATGCATGCCCACACATAATGCACACACATGAATGTTGGCACACAAGTGAACGCTGCCACAGAGCAACCCACTTCAGGCACTAAGAATAGACTCCAACTAGTAGGGCTGCATGATATTAGACAAAATGAGTATTGCAATACACGGCAATGGATGTTCGAGTGAAAATGGGACCTAAAACAAAAACTAAAGGCAAAGAACACAGACTAAAGCAGTACCAGGAATGAGCATTTGTTTACGGGATTAGAAATGACTATTTATGTCAGATGAAGACCATAGCATTATTGTGTTTTTAACATTTTGAATTTGTCAATATTGCTGTAACTAAAATGGCCATATTGTGCAGCTCATTCTCCATACACTCAAAAACGCACACTCTACATTTTCCACAGTGAGCTCGTAATGATACTCTGCACATGGCATTTCTCCACACTGTTCTGAATGGAGATCAGAATTTCCCATTAGCACGTGTTAACTTGACATCTTCTATCCCTTCTTGTACAAATACCGTACTCAAAATGAAGCACAAGCAAATCCACCGGACAATTATGTGTCATTACATCCGCAAAGTGCTTCTGTGGTGAGGACTGTCTTGGTGGGGCAGCAGAAGTCGATGATTGTAAAACGAAATGGCAACAAAGGCGGCTTGACACCTTTCTACTCTGAGGCAGAGCTTGATTGGGGGGGGGGGGGGATGATTTGCAGTGCAACAATGATTTAGACTAGTGTAGAAAAATGCTGACCAAAAATAAAAAAATAAAAAATTCATTAATTTCTGCTACTGTTTTAGTGTCATTTGGCTAAAGTCGCACCTTAACTCTCATAATGATGTCACTGCAGACTTTACAAAAGCTGTAGATGTAACTTCTTTGAACATATTTCTATTAATGTTGGCTATCTATATTGTATAATGATGGAATATTTGTCAAAGTAATATTCTGCTCCCCGTGGAGACACCCAACATACATCTGTACATTTCCTCTGGGGAGTTTTGCATTAGCCATTCATCTTCAACTATTCTGCATATGGTAAAAAAAGTATTCTCCATCCTCTACACATCACAGTAATGTCTACACCACTTACTCAATTCTGTCTGTTCTTCATATTTGTATTCATGTGTTGTCATTTTAAAATCCACTAATGGCTTTCTCTTTGGTCACTTTGTACCTAAAGTGACACCTACTGTGTTTCTGATCTACTATAGCCTACCTGATTTAGGTTTTCTCAGTCTCAGACATCTGTATTTTTTCCCACAGAACTGCTGCTCACTAATGTATGTGTTATTTTTAAACCATTCTCTGTAAACCCTGGACAACATTTGTCTGTTCATACGGCACCAACAACCATGTTCAAAATCACTTCAGTCATGATACACTGTTTGAATGCGGGTTGATCTTGGATATGCGTCGATTGGCTTGATACTGTCTTAAAGGCATTTCAGACATGTAAACAGGCCTACCTAATAGAGTGGCCAGTGAGTATATATCTACATTCTATTCCTCCCAAAGCTTGCCTTTTCACATTTACCCCTATGTGTTTGTTAGGGGCTTCTACATGCCCCCTCTCTCCACTTCTCCCTCTACCATGTTTGTGGCCTTTCGCTCTCTGCACAGCTAATGGATGGGGTATAATCCACTGGCTAATCTGCTGACAGCCAGTATGACAAGGCATTAGCTTTGTGTCAGTGCCTACCATGCTGCTTCTCTGCGTGCATGTCGGGAACAAACAAAAAAAAAAAAAAACCCATAGATTATGAATGTGTCTTTATGCATATGAAATGCAGAGTGTGGCGTATAAGCTGAACGGAGTGACGGGCTGTAAGTAATGTCTTATGTACGCCGTGCCAAGCTGATTCCTTAGTGGAAAATTGATACAGTAGCTTCACAGTTTTTACATGACCTTTCACCTTCCGCCATTTTTTCCACCACTTATGTTTTATTGTTTATTAGCGGTTCTAATAAGGCCTGGGGCAGGAGTGATTGTAACAAGAGGTCGTAAAGGTTAGAACAAAACAAAAATAGTGTTGTCAGGGTGGTTCATTGGGCTGTCGAGCATTCAGCCATGGGTCTCAGTTTGTGAACGGATATTGATTTTTGAGTCGTTGCCGCTAATAGTTGGAATGGTAATGGCCTTTGATTAGTTCCACCAAGGAGGGTATGTTTTCCCAGAAATTGGGTTGTTAGTCAGTAAGCAGTACAGAAAAGGTTATAGTTGGGGTTTTGATAATGTCGGGAATGGGCTTAGGAAGAAATGTTTGGCTTTTGGTGAAAAGACTTGATATAGGATTATTGATTGGGGTGGGGGGCATTCAATTCCTTTACGGGGCTTTAAATAATCTTGCTGCAAGTATGTTCAAATGTGACAGTTCCAAGCCTGGATAAATGGTGAGGGTTGCATTAGGGAATTGCATCTGGTGTTAAAATAACTCACAACCCCCCCCCCCAAAAAAAAAACAAAAAAAAAACAGCCAAAATACAATGAAGTTTCTGTGTCATCTACAGTATATATGGCTATTTTTGTGGATTCTTTACTGACTTTATAAGGGCTTAATAAAGCTTTTACTCCTGAACTAGAATATCCACAGTCTAGGTGTTGGTTTGCAATACAAGAGGGTGCCATGGTTGAGGTCTACTGTGTGTTTATCTACAGGTTGTTGTAAACCAGGCATATCCTCAACCTCTCTGTATGATACATCTTTCATTTATGGTGTTGGGTTAGCTTTTAGACTCCAACTCCACCGTCAAACACACTCTCGTCTACATCTCGCCTCCCCCTATAGCAGCACCTCGCCACTATTCTCTGCTGCTTTTAGCTCCTGCATCTTTCTTCAGCGGCTCCCTTCCTCTTGTCTCCACCTGAGCGAGCCCGTTATCGCCGATGACCCTTTGCTTGGATCTGTCGACAGCCGTAGAGATTACAGCTGCGGCCTAGAAACACTGTGGTGCTCCCAGGCATACAGGCAGGTGGAGAGAGAAGGTGGAGGAGGGAAGGTGGGGAGGGGGGGTTGGGGGTGAAATTGCCTGATCCCTTGATGCTGATAAAGTGGCCTAAGCTTGGGAGATTCAAAAAGGTCCCAGTTGGGTGTGGCGGACGGGGGCTACGGGTCAACTTTAAGTCCACTTCTAATCACTGGGCTTTTCACAAGGGATAGAAGGGAGGAGAATAGGAGGCTTGGTTTGAAATGGAATTAGTCCCTGATGAAGCCGGGGATATGGTTGTTTGGCGTTTGGTTTGAGCACACAAATGCTGGTGAGGAACATGTCCGGCCAAAGCTAGGCTGAACATGCTTTTCAGAAGAGCCAATAATGGTAAATACGGTCTTACATTTCCTGACCCCTAGCAGTGATTTAGCATTTTGAGTTGCCATATATTTTTTACACCAGATGCCCTTCCTGATAAAATCTTTCCAATTTATCCAGGCTTGGCACTGATAGAACAGGTACATTGGCTTGTGATCACATGTAGCTGCATCGATATCAAGGTTAGAAGCCCCCCCCACACACCATTCAGATATTATGTTTTTTTACATGTTTATATTTATGTTTCTTTTCTGTATCTAACTTGGTTTTGAGAGCAAACATAGCATTTAATAGTTTGTGTGTGGCATCCCCCATCCCAAGTGAAACGCTTTATAAAGACTGACGTAAACATTGCTGACCTTTTTTAAATCGACTCATACTAAATCTAAATATTCAGTTGATTGCAAAATAAATGACAAATACATATTGAAAGTTTATTTTCATTTTACAGTGATTTTCAAGCCAAGGTCTTTAAAAATATCCAATAAACATGTCGCCAACTCAATTTGATTTTCATTCTCCAAAGCAGCAAAATCTTTATACAATTTTCCTTTTCAGTCCCATGTTGAAAACGGCTCGTCTGTTGCATATTGTAACTTTGCTTTTCATTGATCCTCATAATTTATATGATACGACTAGTATTGGCAGGGCATTCCTATGTGCACTGAGCGTTTTCCAGTTAATGAATCATAATCCCAGGGGAACTACAATTCATCTCATTCACTCTCAGTTCCAGGCGATATCTCAAACCATTTCTCCATTTTTGACTGTAGCTGTCACAGGGGTAGTAGCTCGACCGTTCCATTTTTTTCTCTGTCTTGCTGTTAAACTGCGGATCTTCTAGTTATGGGGTAAATGCTCTTTCTATAAAATTACAAAGCCCTTTGGGAAAGTGGAAAAGAATCTACTTATTTGTCTTTTGTTTATTTACGTTAGGGGGTCACTGGAGGCTATCCTAGCAACTATGGGCATGAGGTGGGACATAGCCTGGAAAATGGCCTGGACATACATAAACAGAGAAAAAGTGGCACAGTCACACTCCTGCGTGTTAGTTACAAGAACAAAATAATATTTTGTGACTTCAGAATTGAAATTGGCAATTAAGAATAATTTGAAGTAACTGTATAATTAACACAATGTATGACTGAAGACCATCCATTCCTCACACTCCCCATTTTGACTGTTGCTGCAGTGTGTATACTAGTTCTGCCATTCATGTGAGATCACAGTAGCACAATTATCATGGATTCATATGTTAGGAAAACACATAGAGAGTGAGGCGGGCTCTTGCCAAAATCCTGTCACAGAATGAAGGTTTGATGGCTCACTCGTCCGTGGCCTCTGCATCATGTTGTCTTCACCAGCTGCTGTTTGACAGAAAAGGGATTCTTCCCGCAGTGAGCAAAGACACAGCTATCAACTTAAGAGGCTTGACAGCGGCGCACCATGGGGCCATCTTCCTACTGTAGCATAATAGGTAGAACTGACTAATTATCAAGAAAAACTGTTGTTGAATGTGTCTTCCACAACATCTCTATGGACATTTTTGTAAATGTACATATTGCAAATACATTTTTATTCCAATAGACCCTTTAAAATGTTATGTCATATAAAATGTCATATAGAATGTTCAAAATTCCGGAATGGAGGTAACTGGGGCAAAAGAGGTAACTTTACAGGAAAGTAGTGTTTGTGGTGAGGGACAGAATATTACAATAAAAAAAACTATTGTGGTCATCTGTAAGGACTTGTTCAGTGAAACCTAAAAATCAAGAATTTTACCACCAGCCAAAAGTCTAACTGTTAGTAATGTGTACATTAAATAAACATATAATGTGAGGTACATTCACTAATGTTTCCTAACCATTACCTACAGAGTGATTGTCATTTGTCAAAACCATCTCGGTATTTTTTGTGGCTAATTTCTCCATTGAAAATGTATTACAATCTAGCCTCAACTTGCTTTCATTCTGGATTTTAGAACTTTCTGTTTACAATCTTTGAAAGGGTCTATATCAACAAGCACAATATCAGACTTAATTACAGTATTTTTGATAAATTAAAAGTCTGATTTAGTCCTGGTGTGGTTTAGCTTTAGCTACATTTCTCAATAGCTAACTCCACAATCTTCTATTTCCTGAATTTTGATAATAATGAATTTAGTTGAAAATCCTTTGTCAAAATGTGTACTATAAATTCTGCAACATATCAAATACATGCATGCATATGTTTATTCTAATATCACACAGCCCTAGTTTTATGTCATAATATTTATCCCACAGTTCAACTTTGAGCCTCTGAAAGTATACAGTGCTAGAGAAAGAACAGCCTTATATTGATCTGCCCTAATTACACCAGTCCATGAAATTTATGGCTTTCAGCCTCGCCAGAAGCCACTTATATGGCATACTCAGTTGAGCAATCACAGCTAATGGCAAGTGATCAAATGATATAGTGCTCTGCCAAAGGGAAAAAAAAGCCTAGGACAAACATGGAGGGTATAAAACGTAATCTAGGGCCCACATTACCAAACAGGACTGTCAGAAGTGGGCAGCTGTTGCCTCTATATACTCTGGATCTCAACAAAAAAAAAGAATGTCCAAATAAGTCACCTATTTTGTTCCAAAATATACACTGTAAAATGACATCAACTGAAATTACTTGGGGGGAATTGAATATTTAAGTACAATTAGGGAACAGGACTCCTATGTACATTATAATGCTCTATAAAGTAATCAAATTTGCTAAAACTGTTCAGTTTTCAGTTAAATGCACCCCTTTGGAATACATCTAACTATTTGTGAAGGGTCTATCTGCAGATTCTGTGGCCTCTGCGAGGTTACGCCTCCTTCCAGGTTGCTAAGTTATGCACGCAAGAAATGCTGCTGTGGATATATCTCAATGCTACGGACCATACTGTGGACACTGCGGCCTCTGCCAGGTTACGCCTCCTTCCAGGTTACGCCTCCTTCCAGGTTGCTAGGTTATACAGTGGCCAAAGTTCTATGCTTGTCTTTCTTTCACTCCAGAGCCATTTAAACACACTCCTATCTCTATGGGCTGTCTCACTTGCCCCTGTTAATGTGGAGCAATTGTAAAACCATGGTTGTCAAAGGTTGTCTGTTAAATTATTTTGAAATAACTAACCTAACTGATTTAAATGTATAGATTATTTGGGAAGGCCCACTTCTCCCAAAGCTATGAATCAGTGGAACTGGAATTATAAAAGCATCCTCCAATCAGACGGTTTTTGGTTCTGTGGTCGGGGCACATTGTTAGTACGTTGAAAAACAGAACACTTAACAATGCAACCCCGAAGCACTAACCTGACAGAGGCCGCAGGGGCCGCAGGGAACGCAGGGGGCACAGGGGACGCAGGGGCCTCTGCCAACCAGTAAGGAGGCGTAACCTGGCATGCAGGATGGCATGGAGGATGCAGTCCGCAGATAGACAAACTTGAAGTATTTAGCAAGATGTTTGGTTTTACAGTGAACATGGCACCACAAAATAACTGCAGTGCTTTCAAGTTCAGTTCTCTTTTTTTCTCCCGGTCTTTTTTTTCTTCTCAAATTCTAGCCGTGTCAGCAAAAGGTGCACCGCTTTGGCATATTGTTATCACAAAAGACAACACCTGCTTCATATAGACAGTAGAATTCATTGTTGCAACACAATGCATGCCTGCTCCTTTGTTGGTATGGGATTGTGAAAGCGGGGGCAAGGCTCGCGGCACTTAGTAGATCATCGTAATTAAAACATAAATTGGAAATATTGAGCTGCATGCACACGCTAGCCCAGGCCCAGGGGAGACATCGATTCATGCACGCTACTTGGAAACAATTGCTCTGATTTGCACAGTAAGATATAGAAGGCTTGTAAATATAATCAATAGAAAACAAGCATACCTAGCTTCTGATCTAGTCGACGGAGAAATACAATTAGGCTGATACAGTAATAGTTGAGGTATGAGTGGGGGCATGGTAGAGATCTCAGTGCAGAGTACTCTTGATATCCAAGGGCCATTTCAATACGTTAAACTTATAAAGTAAATGAGAATTTTAACTAGGAACTTTTTCCAGTCATCATTTTCCTCCTATGAATATTTAAGCTTAAATAATATTATAACTACAGTCAACTAAATACTAAATCCTATTGATCCTGTCTAATATTGTGCCATTGGTTTGTTGATTGGTTAGTCTCTTAGCAACATAACAAAAAGTCAGTTATAAACCAAGTAAGAAAATATTAGTTTTTGGTGTGGATATCTCAACTGCAACATTGGGCCGATGATGCTCCAGTCCAGCCTAAAGAGGTCTAAAAAAAATGACAATTTAGCTAGATTGATAGAGCATTTATCCCTGAACTAGATGTTTTTTTTCTTTAAATCCAATCCATCTAAACTGTCCTAGGTCTAGTCTGAATGCTCTGTGCAGCAAAACTTTCCATCATTCTTTCTATATTGTGTATGCTTTTGAAATAGCTGACTCTAAATGAAGATTGTAGAAATAGAGCCAACGATGAATGCTCTTTTTAAGTCCCATGATATTTGAAAAATACACATGTTGGATTGGAAGTATTAGGCTTTTGTGCTAGCACTTTTGTAATTTCAAAAGAGGTGCATAGTTTTGTTATTACTCGAAACCACTATCTTTGCCAAACGGTCTTTTCTTCAAAATCACTTTAACAAAAATCGATTCCAGATTATCCATACACTGCAGTCAATGTTTCTTTTAAAAATCTGAGGTTACACAATATTTGAGATGAGAGCTTGCGTAAAGTCTGGACTTTGATGTCTGTAACAAAAGCTAACCTGTTGATGTGGCATTTATCATTTCGCAGGACCATAACAACAGTGAGCAACAGTACTAAAGAGTTTCTCCATAACACCACTGTTCACGTCTGCATCCACACCGGGCATTGTAAAGAAAAAGCATGTTATTATATTGCTTGGTGTGCATTGAAAAAGAGTCATTTTCTGATCTAATTGCCGCTGCTCCTTCAAATTGCATAGAGGAGGTTTTTGGAGTCTGCCTCGTGGGTTACCCGAGTACTGATCGAGTCAAGCCAAGCTGAACAAATATAGTGGAAGTGGCTTTTCGCAAACTATAAGGTCAGGATTTGAAGTAGTTATGGCGTGATGAGAACAGATGCACTTTTGCTGCTATCGTCAGAGGTGCCATGTGGTCGGTCTGGGGGAATATTCCTCAAAATGACTGTAGGCATACACCTGAACCCTTTGTTCTCTTCACATCATGTACATCTTGAAATTAATTGCAAATTTGAAAGCACAGATTTCATCCCGCGGAGGTAAAGTTAAAGTGCCTAGACCTTTAATTAGACTGGCAATCTTCAGGTTTGGTGGTAAATGTTTTATCTATTGAGTCACTGGCATTGTCTTGCAATTGTAAAGGTATAGTGCCCAGACTTGGATTAAAAAAAATAGAAACCTATAGTTCAGGGATAAATGCTCGATCAATCTAATTGGCCTGGCAATCTTCAGGTTTGGTGGTAAATGTTTTATCTATTGAGTCACTGGCATCTTTATCTTGCAATGGTAAAGGTATAGTGCCCAGACTTGGATAAAAAAAAAAACAGAAACATATAGTTCAGATCAATCTAGCTACATTGTCAAACATATGGCAGAAAACCAGTACTTGCACACACAATGGTCAATTTAGAACCACTAAACTACTGTTTGTCTTTTGATGGTGGGAGAAAGCTAAAATACCTGGAGACAACACGGGGAGGACACACAGGCTCGTTCTGAGAGATTTAACCCACAAATTCCTTGGTGAGATGAATAATTTGTTGACCATCCAAGAGAATTGGAATTGTTGACTTTTTTTTTTAAAATGACTGGATCCGGAAAGTTCTGGATACACACCAAAAACAAAGCATTTCTTTCTTAGCCCATAAATGTCTGACAGTCTGTCAAACAAAGAATTCTTTAGCTTATATACACGATACTCTGGCAACTTGTGACCAGCAGGAAACATTTGATTGTTGTGGATTTTTTTTTTCATCCTTAAAACGTGGTCAAGGTTGAACAAAAGAGTGCCTACGAGTGTAGTGAAAAGTACAGGCTTGTGGCAGGCGAAAGAGGCTTCAGTGATGGAGAGTGGGCTGAATGCATAGAGAAAATTGGATGAGGAAACAACAGAGCAGGGTTGGGAAGGCAGGCTGTGCGGAGATAGCAGAGTGGCAGTGAAATGAAGGACTAAGTGAAAATTGCAGAAGGTGGCCGGAGGAAGAGCCGTACTGTAGCCTCAAAGCAGCTTTCATCCGCCTTTACCAGCCCGAGATGGAGCGAACCCCCCCTCCCCAACCCCACACATGCTCAGACAAACACAGTCATCATGCCAAACAGCCTGCTTTTGACAGTAATCACCAGACTACCTTATGGCATTGCACCAAAACCTTTTTTATGCAATTTCTGTAGCTGATGGTGAAAAAAAATACGCCGAAAAGCCTTTTCTCTCTAATTGTACAGCCAGGGATGTTGAATACTACTGAAAGCCAAGCAGTGTCTTTGTTCTACTTCAAAGAGACACATTTGTGCAGCATTGAAAAAAAGTCTTCCTCATATACATAACTTACAAGGGGTGACTAAAGCCAACTATGGGCAGGGTACACAATGTCAAGTTAGCTACAGGCCTTACATTAAGAGACACCCCATTCACTTTCTCATGGATCTACTATGAGCTATAGAGTCATCAATTAAGTATCACACTGTAACACGGGGAGGACTTAAAAAGATTGTGTATTGGCTGGTTCGAGAATCAAACCCACAACCTTCACAATGCCATTCGGGCTACTGACACTATGTGGCTGGAGTTAGTATTTTCATGCAATTTGCAGCTACCAGGCCACCAATAAAAGCCTCATCCCTCTAATAGCTGTTTGTTGAAGATTGAATAATACTGAAGCAAGGCAAAAAGTCTGTGTTCTGCTTCAAAGAAACACATTTGTGCAACTCATAAAAGTCCCACTCTTGAATATAACTTACTAGAAACACTGGGTACATCATGCAAAATTATTCCACACACGCAAAGAATGAATGAGAACACAATAGAGTCAAAAGAAAATACAAAGTAGGATGTGTCCAAATCACTAATTATGCCCCCGCTGATACAAAAACAAGCCAGCCATAGTAAATCACTTAAATACATCCCAGCCAAGAAGATGCATAAATATTAACTTGCATTATCTGACTTACAAATTGAGATTATGCGTTTTATGTTGCAACAGTTCCCAGTTTATGAACTTTTTGATTTCGATTTCCCAACTGACTTCTATTGAAAAGCGAATTGGAATTTTTTAGGCACATTTTTTTTTGCATTCGACCCTTTATTAAATGTTTGGAAAAAGATTTTTTGGGTTTGTGCGGCCCCTTCTCTGACTCCTGTTTGCTTGACATTCACATTCTCGATCTCTCTGAACTGAATGTCAAGAAGAGGATTGTTATCTTACAAGCTGCTAGTAAAGAAGGCAAGGACTAACTGGACAGAAGCAACAAAATTACTTTATACATTGTATGTATACTGTATTATAGACAAGGTGGCTATACAACTGGATATACAAATTAAAATGGCTAGCAAAGTAATTTACCATAGTTAGATCCTTGCTGTTAAGTTACTAGTAGTTTCAGATGTGTACCCATATTGCATGATGTTTCAGTATGATTAGGGATCGCTTGGCTGACTAAAGCATCTGGAATTCAAGACAGACTGAGTCTCCATGTTGTTATATTTAGGAGCTGCTGTCTGTCATTCAGCACAGATGGACAACATTTACTTTGACTAGAACAGGGCCAAGCTACCATCCGCTTCGATCAAAGTTTTCTATTAGAGATCTTGTCAAGTGTTTGTTGTTACAGCCTTACACTGCGATGATGAAAAATGTGTTTTTAGTTGGGTCCAGATGTTGTGAGTATCATGCTTCTATTATCCTCTTAAGCCAATCAAGGACAACATAATGTCTATTATTAGTTGTCATAATATTATGTGTTATCACCACCTGCCAATTAAACTGCCGCATTCAACAACCAGTTTGTATTATGACACCTTTCTATCATAACCAGAATTGAGTGGAAATTTGAAATTCCACATGCATCACTTCTAGAAATATAGCCACCACTGCAGACCGGAAACACAGGGGCTGTAGTTTTGGAGATCCTATGATCCAATGGTCTAGATCAGGGGTGGGCAAACTTTTTGACTCAAAGGCCACATGGGGTTTAAAAATGTGCCACGTGGGCCGGCTGATATTGTATTCTTTGTAAACTGCAAGCATTTCATGACAAATGAGACATACAGCCTTCGATCGGACCTCAGTGAAAAAATATGTCGATGTGGAGTTAACTGGTTACTGCAGGTTATAACAACGTGAGTGAGAAATTGGCAATATTGAATAATTAAAATAATATGAGAAAATGCATGGCGGGCCGGATTAAAAAGCCTAAAAGCCCGCATGTGGCCCCTGGGCCGCAGTTTGCCCACCTCTCAACATCAAAAAATGTTGTTGACTTGCTTCCTAATGTATCCCATTCACCAGCAGATGCCATTGTGAGTAGATCTGTGTTATTCACTTTACCTGTCAGTGGTCATTATGTTTTGCCTGACCTTCTATGTGGCACACAAACCTGTCTCTACATCAACATAAAACAACACCCATGTACAAAGTCGATTTATAACTGCTATTGAACGACCTGAATGCCCACTTAGATTTGTTCCTCTGTTCTTCCCCACGTTGCACTATTGCATTGGGGGGATGACGGGCGAAACCGAGATGCTGTGGCACGCCATTTATCTCTGTCAGACGTGCTTGAACACCAGTTCTTATTGGCTGGGCAGGATTCGTGATTGCTAAAGCAGCACCCCCAGTCTGAGAGCCCAATGCTAATTAAACAGTGGGGAAGAAAAGTGCAAGCGGGCCTTCTGAGCTCAACCCTCCGAGACTCCGTTCTGCTGCAGCCAGCGCTAACACAATCCCAACGCTATGAGGAATGGAAACCGGGCAGGAAATGTCACCCCCCATCTTTGTCATGGAGTGTATGGGAGCTCTTGACGATGCAATGATTTGATAATAAGGGCTTACCTTTCAGCACTCAAGCGACCGTCCCCAACAGTTCAAGAGCTGTACAAAAAGGAAAGTACATATTAGATGATCAATTAAAGGGGTCATGTTATGCACCTTTTCAAGCTTCACAAATGAATTCTGGTCATCTCTGGATTAGCATTTAAAATTTATGAGATGTTTTTGAGCTAGTGCTTTTCTCTGCGGACAAAACTCATGGCTTCAGGTTTGGTGGTAAATGTTTTGTCTATTGAGTCACTGGCATTGTCTTGCAATGGTAAATGTATAGTGCCCAGACTTGGATTAAAAAAAAAACAGAAACATATAGTTCAGGGATAAATGCTTGATCAATCTAATTGGACTGGCAATCTTCAGGTTTGGTGGTAAATGTGTTATCTATTGAGTCACTGGCTTCTTTATCTTGCAATGGTAAAGGTATAGTGCCTGGCTTGGATAAAAAAAACAGAAACATATAGTTCAGGGATAAATGCTCGATCAATCTAGCTACATTGTCAAACATATGGCAGAAAACCGGTACTTGCACGCACTATGGTCAATTTAGAACCACTAAACTACTGTTGGTCTTTTGATGGTGGGAGAAAGCTAAAATACCTGGAGACAACACGGGGAGGACACACAGACTGATTCTGAGAGATTTAACCCACAAATTCCTTGGTGAGATGAATCATTTGTTGACCATCCAAGAGAATTGGAATTGTTGACTTTTTTAAAAATGACTGGATCCGGAAAGTTCTGGATACACACCAAAAACAAAGCAATTATTTTTTAGCCCATAAATGTTTTTTGAATTATCCAACAGTCAGAATTCTTTAGCTTATATACACAATTTTTCATCCTTAAAACGTGGTCAAGGCTTAGATGCCGATTCATGTAAGGCTCTATTTCAGCGGATGCCAGAAAGTACTGAATTAAGGGTTTCTTCATCTGTCTATGCAGAACACTGAAAAGTGTTTTACGCTCTGGATAAGGTTAGTGTCACAGCATTTGAGATCGCTCAAAGATGCATAAAAATAATAAAATACAAAGTTTATTTTTGTTTAGTTTCTTACAAGGGTTCAACATAACATTGTAAACAGCTAAGGAAAGTCAAGTTAGCATATAAAGGCCCCATTAAGCTGATAGACATCAAGGCCACCCTAGTAAAGTGGTTATCTCTTGGCCTGGACACTACAGTCATGTGTATAGTGTATAGGCCATCCGTTTATTACCCACTTTTGGCAGCCATATGTGTGTGTGACACTTAGACCCTTGTAATTTTCCAACCAGATACAAAAAAACCCCTTGTCTTAACATTGGTATTCAATCAGAGCTTGAAAGTGGTCTATCTGCCATGAACTTCACTGGGAGCGAAAAAGGACTTGAGACTTGAGACAAAGGGGGAGTGGGAGTTAGAAGCGGCACTGAGCAGCTTTTTACTGTGGTACTAATTAAAATATGGGGCGGCACTCAAAAGGTCTGAGATTAACCGGAAAAAAATAACATCACTGCTGTTGATTGTGCTCTTGGGGCGCTCAAGGTCCTGCAGATTAAAACCAAGTTCACTTTCAAAGAGCGAATGGTGAAATTATTCTTTACTGACTGATAAACAGCGTATATTGCCATGCTCTGCTCCCCTTCCCAATTTTTTTTTTCCAGCGGAGAGATAAAAATTCAGGCTTGGCGACAGGCTGCCAGTGCAATTGATTCTGGCAGAGGAATATGACTGCGGCGTATGAGGAGCTAAGTATCTGAATAGCTGCTGTCAAAACGCTGAAAGGGAATTTATTCCTAGTTTATATGCAAGCTATATCACAGAGTTGTAGAGTCTAAATGGGTACAGTGTTGATGTACAGTATGCTGCCATTCCCTTGGTGTATAATCACAAGCTGCTCTGGGCACAGGCTTATAGTGGAAGAGGCTGCTTTCAATGAATGCTTGCTATAGAAGAGGACAAATCCTTGTGAAAGTGAATGCCCGTTGTAATTAACATACAGTTCAAATAGTGCATTTACGATATATACCAAATAAACCAGAGATAGAAGAAGTAAAAGGACTGTTTCAAAGTAGTTCAGAAAATTGAAAAAGTCTTTTATATTGGGACTTAAAGGAAAAAGCATTGTTAAGAGCACGGATTTATTCATAATACTAATACTACAATTACTGCAGAGCCCAACCTGGCTTCAAACCCAGAATGTTTGAGCTGATCGTGAGAGGATTTTACTAAACAATGAAGTACAATTTTTTTTATGTATGGAACCTAATGATCGTGATATAACATAAAACATACTACATTTTATATACGTATACTGTCAATGTTCTCTCTCATGTCTTGAAAAGAGTTGTAAACGCTGAACCAGTAGGTGATCGAAAATACCATTCACTGAGACCATTCACAAACCAAGCTAAAAGGCTTTCTGACTGTTGGTGGACACATACGCTCCAGAAATCAGCAGGTATAACAAGACAGCCACCTGCCAGAGGACCTCCCCGCTATTTATAGATTTATGGACAATAATTGACTTTGAAGATCACCATGATGCTACTGGCATTTGCAATGAGAGGAAAATCAATTTGTTTGCTTTATGCTCAACTATGTGAATAGGCTAATACACTTGAGCATTTAGAAATGGGGATTATACAGTACGGGGAGGCTGCTTACCAGAAATAGACAGACTTGCATGACAGGTGTCAGATTTAATGGCACCCCAGCCTGTCTTTACTTGGCAGTCTAAAAGATGCTGGGGTGACACAATACTGCTAAGGGTACTGCAGTCGAGTCAAAGATAGTATATGTGACAGCACTAATAAGATTGTTTTATTAAAATAACTTTCTATATATTGCCATCTTGAGTATTCGGCGGAGTGATGCACTATTTTCGATTTTATTTCAGGTGCAGACAATCCCTTGACACACTTTCTGATTATTTCTCAAATACCTCCCAATAATGAAACTACTACTAATAAATGTAATATCCCTCCAGCAGTTTACATTCTGTGATGCTCGCGCTCAGGTAAATATGACTCAATATATGAAAAAGTACTGATTGTATTTGTTTTTAAAAGTTAAGTTGCATAAAGACAAAAAAAGAACATTCATCTATTGTTAGCATTTCGGTTGGGGTAGCGGTTAGCTTGTGATAGCATTTAGCACACATTAAGCTCCCATTAGCATTTACATTTCTGTTCGCATTTAGCTCACGTACTGTAAATGCTTTTAATAATCAATGCAAATGGTGAAATCTATACAGTAAAATGCCGGCCAATGTATTGTATAAGGTTGAACATATTCAGAACTGTCCAGTCAGTACTTTCCTTGCTAACAGCTTGGATCCCCCGAGGATCTAGGACTTGAACGAGAGGCACTCAGGAGTTGGGTGAGAGGCAGTTTTTTTTTCATTTTGGCCTACAACTGAAATCATTGTAACGTTGCTTAAGTAGCTCCTAATAATGTAACGGGGAACTTAGACGCGATGACCTTCTTCAGACGCTACCCGTTGACTTGAGTGTGAGATTATCCAGTCACATTGTCTGACTGAAAACCTAAAACCTGAAGCACACATCATTTGATCCTCTATTGTGTTTAGACAGTGATTGCATTCGAAAAGCAGGTGGGAGGAAGCCTTAGGTATTGTAATTACCAGAACGGCGGTATTTGACAAAGGCAATTGTAAAAGCGCTGTGAACAGGAGCACGAGAAACAGTCGACTTTTGACATTTCTATTTGTGTCTGTGACAGGCGATCAAGCTAGCACAGAAAGTGATATCATCCCAGTCCGTGTAAACACAGTGTGGGGATATCAAAACCTGATGAACAGCGATGCCGTACTGACTACCTAAATAACCCAGCTGATGACAAGCCGCAACGCTTCATTTACTCCAGCACTAATGTCAGTCAATGGCCTCGCCCCCGACACCCCCCATCATCATACACCCACTCCTCCATCAGATTTCAATGCAGGGCTAGACTTTATAACGTTGTATATCAATTGATGCTCATTTTTTCTGATGATGCAGTATAGATTCTATGTGTCATTATATAAATGGTAAGTTCAATGAACAATAGGCCCCGGTACGACCCCTGAGAACGACCCCTGTGAATCTAGACTGTAAATGTACTTATTATTTTGATACAATACACAATCAAGTAACATACATATTGACTCTCGTATTTCAATGGCATTGCTTTGCATTATTCAGTATTACTCTTTCTCAGTGTCAGTCCCAGGGGGTCACTGTCCTTCAGATTTACAGGTCCCACTCTCTCTTCCTGATCTCTCGTTTTCCCCCGGTCCATTTTGAAACTCTCTGTCCATTGGCCTCCTGACAGCCAGCCATCAACCTGGGTGCAATTTAAAAAGCCCTTCAACAGCTGCCATTCCACAGGGCTGGCTATCAGTCCAGCTGCCAAAGCCCAGACAGGGACTCGGCTTTGGACGTCAAGCAGTGGTCCCCTCCAATTCTGAATGGACTGAAGGTGAACGAGTGTTTTTTCAAGGACTGGTTTAGCTGTGTACAGGTGTGATGCATTAATGTAAATAGGGTTTACATACATACATGAACAAGGCTAATAGATTATATGTTTCAGTGTTTCCAGGACTGATGGTGCTTTCATGGGGCCTGGGTATTTATCAGTATTGCATCATGCTAAGTGCTGCATGCTAAGTCATTTATTTATCAGTATTGCATCATACTAAGTGGTGCATGCTAGGTCATTTATTTAATGTAAATAGGGTTTACATACATACACGGACAAGGCTAATAGATTATATGTTTCTGTGTTTCCAGTACTGAGGGTGCTTTCATGGGGCCTGGGTATTTATCAGTATTGCATCATGCTAAGTGAGCTGTGTTGATTGGACAGTGTTTTTCTGTCTACCACCATAAACAAGTTAGCCAGCAGCAGTATATATATATGGGAAAAAGAGAAACCTTAAGGAGAACCACATGATAGAGGGATCCACTCTCAGGATGGACAGGCTATAGATGTGTTTAGGACTGTGTAGTAGTATTAATGAATTGTCGATCTCTGCCTTCATCGAAACATACATATGTCAGATAACAGTTGGTTTGACTAGATATGATTATAATGTAATGATATAATTGTTGTGTACGTTTTTAAACTTTTGATGCATTAGAAGAATAGAAATGCTGCTGGAAGAATGCAGGGATATGTACCGTTTATCTGTGTGCTTATGTATGTGGGCTCCAGCAGCATGCTAGCGAATGAACACTGCATTCATGGCTTGTTGAAATGTGCATGTTGCCTGAAACAATCAAGTGAAAATGGCTCCGGCTCCGAGGCTGGGCAGCCTGCTGCTGTGCACTTCTCTCCACCATATGTCTCTGTCAAAAATATTTGCTGTGTGCCGAGTGAGGGATGAAATCAATCCAAGTGCTGTTTTCCCAGTTGCTCCTTCTTGAAGGCAGCAGAATCGTACTGATACTTGCCAGATCAGCCTACATTGTCAAATATAACAACTGGCCACAAGTGACATTTTTCCAGCGGGCCATCTGGTCTCCGGTGTCTGATTTTGAGGAAGGAAAAGAAGGGTTGAATGCTTTCTCTTCTCTTAATTAGCACCTTTGATCAAGACCAACTCTGGCCAACTCCAGCGAATGAATGTGGTGGAATAAATAAACTATGCCTATCAGTTTTAATGAACCTGCAAAGTCACCCTGTTTATGAAGCCAGAAGTGATTACAAAATTTAGCGAAAAGTCAAAGGTTATAAAGTACAACAGCGTGATGGATGGTGGTCACACATTTGGCTAATACTGATGCTAACGAGTAAAGTTGCAGAACTTCCTATGACACCAATGTTAAATGTAGTTAGGTAGGACCCTGACTGTGTCAATTCATCATCTTAGGGGCCCTTTTGTAGATTCTGCATCTACAGTATTAAAACGTATAAATGCGCTTGCTGGGCCTCTTAATTCATTATGGCTTTCACTCATATGGATAGGGCTGTCACAATAATTACTATATTGATTTATCGTTCAATATATATATAAAAAAATAAACATATTTTTATATATATCGACTTATTGTTTGGAGCCGACTCAGTAGATATTTTGTTGATATTAATTTTAAAAAATGTATTAATACTGTACTGTAGATCAATTACTTTATATGATTTGATTGCTCTTCTGTTAAAAAAAAATTATAAAAAGATTAGTAAATTAGAATCATAAAGTTATTGATATTGAAAAGGATATAAACTGGGGTTATTATGCTCCAGGGTTAATGTGAGTATATAAAACGGTCTACTCAAAATGATCGAATATTTTCTGATATATCGTCCTTCAAAATGGGTTCTTGTGACATGCCTACATATTGACTTGTGGTACACACACACACAGGTCAGGTTAAGGCACTGCATTCTAATAATATCTAATATGTCTAATAGGTTAATATTTTCTTATATTTCTCAGCTTAAAAATCAGCTGATTCTGAATTCTATTGAAAAAAGCTGAATAGTCTAACTGCTGGTTCCTTATACGCTGCTATAGGAATGCACCTATTTCCAACTACTGCTTCTGGACTCACTGCATCCATTGTGTTGCAGACTCCAAAGCCGATGTTCGCCAAAGCTTTTAGCCCATTGTGTAGCGGCAACCCTTTAGCCCACAGCCACAAGACGACGTGGGACAAAAGCTCCAGTTGGCTGGGTCAGGCTGTGATGTACCCAATGGGATTCGCGCGTGTTTTGCATGGACCGGGAAAAGGGTAATTGTTGGGTCCATTAACACGAGAGAAGCGCTTGTTGCCTCCAAATATGCCCCTAAGCGAGTCAGACATTAAGGGGAGGTACCTTGATGCGTCCCATTCAGCAAAAGAAAGTTAATGGTGTTGAATTGGGTCGTCTAGAGTTAGAATGAATCCCTCTGCCAAAGGAAGAGCTTTGATGTAGCGAAGATTAAGCAATTTGTGTAATTTTATGGGCAAACGTGTACTGCCATCAGGCTTTTAGAGCGTGCCTTTTGATTTTTAGATGATGGGTCTTGAAAGCATGGGGCCGATAGATATCTAGTTTTGTGAGATTATATTATAAAAACTGTACATGTACAGTATTATATGTAAAACCATGTATATAAGCTAGGTTTCACAAGTATTTGTGTTGTTTTGTTAGCCTGTGGGCAAGTAATGGTTTACACTAATGGAGAAATTGAGAAATGAATTTATTTTTGGGTGTAGATCAGTGGTTCCTGCAGGGGGGTCCCAGAGCCCCTTCATCAAGTATTTCAAAGCAAATTAAGCTTGAAATGAATAAGAAATATGTAGACAATTATATCATATTTAATCAAATATATTAAAGTTACGTAAGTTAAGTTTTAAGTTATGTTTTGTATGTTGGAAGGGATACTTAACACTGTCTGGATCATAATAGTTTTATATTTTAATGCTAATTTGTATTTATTAGATTCTATACAATTGCAAGATAGAGCCACAGATACTAATTCCAGTTACAAGAAGTCAGAACAGAATGACATGATTGCCTTTTGTTTTTAGCAGCTTTTACACGGGCAGAGCATTTACTCCTGAACTAGCAGAATTCTGGCTGAGTCCAATCAGGACGTTGCTTTACCATTGGTCAATAGGGTCAGTGTCTTGAAGGAGGTCCGTTCTCCCCAGTCGTTCTTGTTAGGTGTATGTTTCTTTGTTCAGCCTTGGTTTACTGGACTTTGGCTTTTTTGTATTGGTTCCTGTCTGCCAACATTTTGAGAGAAAAATCCCAAATCTCTTGTGGGATATATCATTTAACGGCAGCCGTGTCCTTCTTCTGCCCTTTGGTAATGGCGAGCATCATTAGTGTGAGGGTTAAGAGAGGTCCACGCCATCCATATGTTTCAATAATTACCTTGCACTTCTGTCAGGCCGCTGAGAAAGACTTAGCTTATATCACACGCCACAGTGAAAGAGCTAAGAATAGGCTATTTTAATGCAGCTCCTTTCTGTGTTGAGCTTGCCTCATAAAATCTGAAAAGCTGAAGGTTAAAAGTACACATGTTGAGGCTTTATCACATAAAAGGGGTTGAGGGGTCATGCTTTAGCTTGATTTTGCAGCAGCAGCAGTCCCCCCCACCCCACCCCCAGCACTTTGAGTGACACATTATTTCTCCTCCATACTAACTTGCAGCCATAATCTCAACCTCTGATCTATTTTCTGCCTGGCTAGTCTTATGAAACGGCATATATTCTGTCAGATTAGTCCCGTCACATCCCAGCACTGTTTAGTTCCCAGCTGTTTGAGGAGCTGATTTGGTGTTCGGGAAAATCTAATTTGCAACTTTTTGATCTTGTGTTTGTGAAAGTATGTTGAGAGATGTTTTGCTACATTGTGATCGAAATGTCTGTCCCAGCACCAATGGGCCTTAGGCGGGCCAGTTATTATGAGGGGTTATTTGTGTGGGTTTTTACATGCCGTTCTTAATGCAACATATAACAACAACAATATAGGCAAGTTATTTATTTAGCAGGACCAGACACATATTGAATTCCATTTTTATAGTGCATTTAAAAACACTAAACTACTTTTGTAGCCAAAATGTCTTGTGGCAGACTGAAAATATGTGGCAGCCATACCATGACCTGCTCTACTTCCTATATAGACTATATTGTACCCTTGTGGCCTTTTCAAATGTATAAATTGTACTTTCTACAATTGCGAGCAGACTATTCATAATGCCATTTAGAATTCCTAGTATGCCATTATGATTCTAATCACAGAAAGCACCTTAGATAAAGAATAACAGCTCACTCCAAAATGCACACATTGACCAATTCACCAACTCACCACAAGATGATGACTGTGAGAATTTCATTTGCCGGGAAATTACCTTAATGTGTCTATTCATTCTGAGCCCAAACTGGTTATGCATAAAAAGGGCGTGACAGACAATCGCTAATAAAAATGCACAGTATGGCAGCATCGAGGAAACAATTCAAAACTAACAAGCCAAAGCCGCTTTTACGAGCTGACGACGAGGAAATCAAGTTCTACCCGGCCAGCACTGCATTAGACAAAGATGTGATTTCATTTCATAGTATTGAACAAACCAGATGAGACGTCCAGTGGCGATAATATCTTTTAATCGTGAAACTGGGAATCTATGTGAAGATTGGGTCCCATACTTTTAAGTGAAATGTCAGATGGCTGAAAAAGGTGAGGCGGCCGCTCAAATGAATATTCTTTCACTAAAATAAGCTTCACGTTCCAGTAATGCTGACAATCCGTGGACCTTTATGCAAAGCTCGGTGAAGTGTAAAAGTGGGAAATGGCGAACGTGTCGGTTCACAAAGTCTGCCATCTCGACGTCTCCGGAGCAGGGCTTTTGAGCCGGATGACTATACTGTCCTTGGCTATGGAAGACTTTCGATGTATTCAAAATCATTAGCTTAATGGCTAAAGTCTGTAATGTGAATCTAAATGAGGGCTGCTGATTGATACTGATGGATGCATTTACAGTTGGTCTTTTCACCCAAGATGTCCAATATAGTATTAAGATATACTTATATACCTGTATGTACAGTTTGTTACTTGAATGTTCTCATCCTTATTTTTTAACTAAGACAAGAATTTGACCGAATCTTGTTCATACTGAAATGATGACCACAATGTCAACCCTAAACAAACGACCTAATATACTGTTTTCAAGGTTCTTTTTTTGAGACAGAGAGCTTTTGTTTACCTGCTTTACCTTTTACCTGCTGACCTAATATAATTCAAACAATCTACTTAAAAATAGTACACAAATTCTAATACAACTGAACTCTAGTCAGCCTCTTGGTGTATTTAATGGCCTGGCTATTTACTAGTGCCATTTTCCGTCCTCAAATTAATAGAAATGGTATCATGCTCAAATACACTATCAGCTACTTCATTAAGGCTTCATCTGCAACACAAAAGACCTAAGCTAAGCTAGCAGAGTGACATCTAAACACTAGACATAGTTATTCTGGCATTGGTTACTGCTTCTGAACGCATCTCTGCATCAAACGCAGTTATTACTCTCCAGGTGTGTTTACATGCTGTCTAAAAGTTGCATAATTGGACTAAGGCAATCATTTCTCTTCCTGGATGTCAACATACTGAATAAATCTGCTTGGAGTTCTTTTATTCTGAAAGGGAAGATGATTGGAAAACTGTATGCACATTTTTTCAAAAGACAAGAAAGTGCTGCCTTGTAGAATTTTGCTTTTTCGAGGTCAGGTCTACCATGCTCCAGTGCCCATATTTACATCTTTGACTCTCTCTGGCCCAGTGAGGAAGAATGAGCTGTTGCATCTCCTGTGATGTGCATAAGTGTGAATGTATAACAGCATTCAGTGAACTGTGTGTGCTCCACTGATCTCAGCGTGCAAATATTTCACCGCAGCAGGGAACTTCTCCATCTCCAAAAAAACAAAACAAAAATACAAATAAATAAACCCTGTATACATGCAAAAGTCACAGGAAAAATTAGCCAGCCATTCCTCAACTAGGCCTATTGTATATCTGACCCTATAAAGATAGCCCTTATACCAAATATGCTTTTTTTTTAGCGAGATATAAAAGCCAGCAAACTAATATTTTGTCTTCAATGTTGATGTGTTAGAAGCCAGAAAGCGTATGGAATTGAAGTAAAATTGAAAAGTACCAAATTGAGAGGGCTAGGTCTGCCAATCTGCAGCTCCTGTTGGGGCTTCCCTGTCTGCAAAAGACAGTATCTAACCAAAGTGGTCCAATGGATTAAGTATCTTTGGTCTTATCTCACAATGATACATCTTTCAAAACCATCAAACAAGTCTATGCTTACAAAAATGCAATTTCTTTAGCAGGGGTAATTATAGTGCAGGATCAACAGTAACCAAAGGCAGTTGTGGTGGATTCCCTCTATGACCCTTGTTTGTCATTTACCACATTCTTTGCTCATTTAATCCACATAGGCAAGGTGAAATCTGCATCTATTCTTCATATTTACATATAAACTAATGATTCCCCCGTGGCTTAGCTGTGGCCTTCCAAATCCTCTACATGGCGCGGGTCGAGCTGATGTATCGTACTTCTAGGCAAGTGGAGCTGGTGACTAACACTATGATACATGGTTTCACAGTCTAATTGCAGCTCCCAGCAGAATGGGCCATAAGCCAGCCGAGACCTACTGACCTTGGCCAAAGTAAAATAAATAAAGAATATAAGCCCCATGCCTCTACATGACCCATTTTGTCACCGAAAATCTTTTAGCTAGCATTAACTCTGAAAGACTATTGTGGGAAGCTGTGGTTTTTGGCCATTTCTATAGAGCCAGGGAAGTCTTGAAGGCTTCGCTAGTGCGGTACACTGAAAACCATTTTGACATCTGTCATGCCCCCTAAGGTAATTGTTATACAGTAGTTTGGTGAATTACGGCTGTTCGGAAATGGTATAGAGAAAGTGAGACTCCCCAAAGAAGACAGTTTTATGTAATGGAGCCCTCTGCACCAACTGCTCAGTGTTGGGATACAGCTCAGGTAGGGAGAGTGTGTTTGTGGTCAAACAAGGACAAAACTGGAACTAAACCAGGACTAAATCAGGTCTTAAACATGTCAACTGGGGCTGTACAAACACTCTATAAGGACAACACAAGGAGGTCTAAACTAAGATAAAATCTGGTCTAAACCCTAAACTAGGACTTAACCAAAACTAACCAGGATTCAACCAAGCAGTGGTCCGTACATCAAATCCATCGGACCTTACTGTGTGTGTCTTTTAACCGAATCAACACTAACTACAAGACTTCTGGGTACTACTAGAAGTTAATCTAACACTAGTGATCCCTGTACCAGAGAAGATGAGTTTTTTTGTGCCATTTTTTGTTATGTGATGGAGGTCTCGACTACACCAACTGTTCAGTTTTGTGATACAACCCAATTATAGCAGTGTATTTGTTTTGCATAACTTCCATGCTAGTATCCCTGAATACATTAGACACCTGCAGTTGATCAGCTCTGGTGGAGGTTTGCCACAACACAGAGATACTGACACGGCACGTTTCAAAGCGACAGATGCTGGCCTCTTTGTTCTTCGTCACCAGTCTTCCTCTCCCCGTCGAAACTAACAGCTGTTCTTTTTCGGTGCACTCCAGCAGCAGCAGAGTAAAGGCAGGAAACAGATAATTGAAAATGTCGATCTCATTAATTATCATGCCGAAAGTTGAAGAAGCAGCTTTCACCGTAAAATAAATTACTTGTTTTGATCATGACCTGGGTACTGACAAAGAAAAGTGAAATTATATAGAAATAATAGTTTTGGTGAAAATACTTTCTGGAGCTTTCTACCTTTCTCAACCAACATCAGGCCTGGTGTTGTATTTAGTTTCATTCCTTGAGTAATCATATATGCTGAGGCACTGCCAATCTCAGGAGCTATCAGTACTTGGTTTCACCTTTCTACGTAGATTCCACTACTGCTAATGCATACATAATATGGAACCTTTAACCCCTTCAGTATTACAAATTACAAATAGCACCAGATATTTCTGTTTTACCTTGACCAATGCAAAAAACGTTAGTCTCTATTTTCTCTTTAGGCCAATCATTTCCTGCCTGTGTTGTACCTGCACACAGACTACAAGCCCAAATTGATTTACAAGGCAGCTTAGGCTCTAATTGCTGATTTGCCTGGGGAGATTCATGATCCAAATAGCTCGGTAACTTCTTTTGTGGTACGCTGTTCATTCATGGGAGCGCAGACAGGACAGGGATTGAAAGAGTGTGTCAAAAAACAAACCGTGGGATGCATCTTAAGTGAAGTTAGAGACAAATATGGTTCACTGCGTGTACTGACAGACAATATCTCAGTACAGGAGAGAAAAATTTGACTTTAAAGGAGAACTATGCAACCTTTTACCTGAACAAAATGTGATCCTAAGTGAGTTGTTGTGGGGTGAATGAAGCTTCCTTGCTGTAGGATGAAAGTCCCTGGAAGTCTTGGGTTAAGTCACAGGTCTCGCCAAATCCACACATTGCTTTTAAACAGGCTTTTACAGAGAGAGCTCCAAGAAATAAAATTATGCAAAACTGACGCAGGCCTGGTGTCTTTGTGTTGAACAGTAGCTTTATGATCGTCTAGAGTCTATACATAAAGTCTATATTCTTGGACAGTGCTGTTCTATGAAATTGTAGGGGGAGAAATGTGACCAAAATACGTTTATTCCAGACGCCAAGGGATAGGGAAGCTTCATTCACCCTGAAACAACTCATTTAGCCAATAAACGGACTAAAAAGTGACACTGAACCCTTTAAACCTACTATAAAATATACTCATAGCACTTCACACAAGATCGTGTTATGTACGCTGAAGTCAGGAGATGTTAGCCGGGGCCACACAACCAAAAGCTTGTTTCCAAAAATAAATCCTAGTTTTGATTTGAACTGTAACATTGCTGTACACGTATCTGCACACAGACCTATTTCACGTTGGTGGAATGACAACAGAGCTTCAAGTGTGGCCTCTTCAAGGAGAATGTGAAAAATGGATAAAGCAGAAAATTCAGCGTGACACCCAATACAATGACACACTTCGCTTTGACTGTCGCTTTTCTCTCGGCCTCGGTGTCAGCAAATGTTGTTTACAGCAATTACAGTGCACTTTGTGAAAAATGGCAGGGCTAAGTTATATTTTCTTGAGCTCCCCGGCACCTTAAGAGCTTCATAGAGTAGAATACAAATGACTCAAGGGGCAATATCAGCAGAGCTTTATTTATTATCAGATAAGATATTATTTTGAGAAAGTTATTTGTGAGATACATTTGAAGTATTTACCCTTGTAATTATTACAATCACTGTATTTCATCCAATGCATTTCATAAAACCGTGATATATCATAGGTTATTATATTCAATATATCGCAGTATCGCCATATTGAGATATTATAGGCATCGTGAGCCGTGTATTGACTCGTGAGGTACCCTGAGGTTCCCAGCTCCAGAAAATACTTTCTACATAGATAGCTTGTATTGTTTCCGATGGTAGTGGTAGTGTAGTGGGTGTGACCAACAGGGGAAAAGAGGGCCTTAAAGGGACAATCACAGCTTTGTCAGCAGAGAGAATGGCTACTATGTATGTATTCCATAAATACCGATTTTTTTGTGTGTGTGTGTAAAATGTTAATCTGTGTCTAGAATAAACAAAAAACAATATAATAATAATATAAAATGGCTCTTTAAAAAATGCCTACAGTATATTACCTACATATTAATTCAACAAAAAAAAACATTTATACTGCATGAATCTCAATTGGCTGCAAAGTTGCTGTATCTAAAATGCTTAAGCCTTCACAAACTTTTCAAAACGATGAATAACGTTGAGGAACCATGGAGTCAGGGTTGGTGTATTCAGGCTTACTTGTATTACAGAGGTAGATAAACAACTTAGTTCATGTTTTTATTTAGTTTTTTCTCTCTGTGCAGTCCAGATTTGTGAAGCATTCAAGTGGAACGTGCTGTAAAATAATTAGCACAATAACGCGGGGAAAAAACTACTTGAGGAAATCAACTGTTAAGCAACATCTGAGTCCGCAACAAGCTGTGCCTAAGCATATGCTCCAACAACGCTCAATCTTTGGTTCCTGAAGGAGAAAAAAAAAACACTATTTATAGAGCAGACTCAGTCAACTTGTGTGCGGCCTTATTGTTTCTCATGTCTTCACACATACTTCAGAAAGTGTGTCACTGGAAAACACATGTTAGCATGAGTTTTATATTTGTTAATAGACTTAATTATAGACTGTCAAGGTTGGATTGACAATTTGCAAAAATCCTGTACACGTTTTCTGTCTACTCTACACATTTCTTTCTTTAAATAAAAATAATAATAATATAAAAATCATATCTCGAAAATGAAGCACTTAAAGGGGCACTATGCGACTTTTTACTTTAACAAAACTTCAGTCAGTGTGATCCTAAATGAGTTGTTGTGGGGTGAATGAAGCTTCCTTGCTATAGGATGAATGTCCCTGGAAGTCTCGGGTCAAGTCACAGGTCTTGCCAAAAACCACAAATTGCTTTTAAACAGGCTTTTACGGAGAGAGATCCAAGAAATAAAAACAATGCAAAACTGA
>JAVQKC010070500.1:0-24472 GCA_036025475.1 Philypnodon macrostomus | reverse complement strand
AGTTTGCGCCTACGGCCCCTCCGACCACCACCGAACACCAATCACACAACCACATTCATTCATAGGCAATGTGGGTTAAGTGTCTTGCCCAGGGACACAACGACAGTGTGCGCTCGAACAATTATAAAATAGAATTAATTCAAAATGGAAGCCTACCCCTGTGACATTGAGCAGGCGTCCGAGCTGAGAGGCTAGATCCTGGATGCTTTTTGGTTCCACTTCTAACACAGGGAGCTGCCCACCCACTGATATCCCACCATACCTGAACATAACAATGTCAACATCCATATAAACTGAAAATATACATGATAAAGCTATAGGGCTATTTTTAATTAACTCACCTCTGTTCATTCACCCAGTATTTGCTTTTTAGGCTGGAAATGCATTAAATACAACAGTCGTGTAAAACAGCATCACATTTTATTATTAATACATATAATCTGATCAAATTACCTTGTCCTGATGAGGCTGGGGTAGGTCTTCACCAAAAAGTCTGAAATATTTCTTGACGTTAGGTCCATGAGAACATCTCCTGTGGATTGTATCCTCTAAAGCACACAACATCTTTATACTGTATATTCATTCATCTTCTATCACTTTTTCACATTAGGGCTCGAGGGTATCTCAGCAACTATGGACCTTAGGCGGGGTGCACCCTGGACAATGGCCAGTTAGTCGCAGGGCTGACTCTATAGTGTATATATAACTGTAAATTAACATAACAATATAAAGAGTAGAGACAAGAAGAAAAGCAAATATGTCACAAACAGCATCATATATTATTATTATTATTGTTATTATTGATGTTGTTATTATTGTTGTTATTATTATTATTGTTGTTGTTATTATTGTTGTTTGTTATTATTGTTGTTATTATTATTATTGTTGCTATTATTGTTGTTATTGTTATTATTGTTGTTATTATTAATATTGTTGTTGTTATTATTTATGTTATTATTGTTATTATTTATGTTATTGTTGTTATTATTGTTGTTATTATTGTTGTTATTATTTTTATTATTATTTATTTTCTGCTCTTACATATACCCTCTGGTTGCTCCAAAATAGACAGCTCTATAAAACTATGATCTTAGCGTAAAATACCTTTATGAATGCATATGTATTGTGTGGGTATATGTGTTCTTATTTGAGAATGGCCGACCTGTGGCGGTGGCAGCCCCCCCGCTCCGTCAGGACACACCGGGAGCATGGTGAGTTTGTTGGTTGTACTGCACTGACAGTCTGGAGACGGCCTCAGAGAGACCCACTGTGAATCAGCCAACATCTCTATCAGAGCAGGGTTCACCAGAGGCATCTCCCAATCTGTCGTGATGTTGTTACAGGGAAACTCTCTATCAGAAAAAAATATATAGTGTTTAAGCGATGGCAATATAATGTAGATTGAAGATTATCAGGGCTTTAGTACAAAAAAATAATCATTCATCATTATTAGTTTACTTTAGTCCCCCCCCTGGCCTCTACAGCAACATCAGACCAGAGTTTGTGGGTCACCACTTTGACCAATAGTAGTTGAGTTTTACTTTAGTCTACTAACTATTACACCACTCAGAAACTCGACTAACATTGGTCAAAGCCAGAGGTGGGTAGTAATCAGATGCTTTACATCATAGAACAGGGTCAGATAGAAGAACATGCCTGATGAACTCACTCTAGTGGTTCGTCCACCATGCACCGAGTCCCAAAGCCTGGTTTGTCAAGTAGAACTTCACCAAAGTACCTCATGTTTGCATCTGTTGGCCGTTCATTACTGAAACCATCAAATCAGTCGTTCAGGATGTATAGATTAGAGTATACATATTATTGTAAAGATTGTAGCCATGTTACCTGAAAAATGTGTACTGTCTTCCATACATCCAGGGGCTAAGGGTCAGGCTGGGATACTCTCCAAACGGTGGAATAATCAAAGTGAACGTCAAAGCCACAAAGACGAAACTGGCTGGCAGCACAATCTACAAAACAATGTAAATCTTACATGTCCTGAAATATATGCACAGTATCTTTAGCTCCATGTTACCTGTGCAAAGAAGTCCTTGTAAGACCTCATGGCGTGGTGCAGTCTCTTGATGAGGAGAGCGATGAACTGTTTGATGATCAGGCACACTCCTCTGACCTGATACGAGCCTCTGCCTCCACTTCCATCTGGTAAACCACACAGGCCCTGGCCATTGGTGTGCGCAGTCCCATCTTTCTCTGGAAAAAAGATTAAGTGAATCAAGAAATACACCTAGAGCTTTGTTCATAACATTATGTGACAGCCAAGCCGAGCAGCCTACTCTCAAACACGCGTTAAGAGCTATAGCCTACACAAGGATACTTTTACAAATATAAAAACTAGTGCAGCTGATTCATTCACACTGAAGACACCCGAAAATGTCTTGAGTTACATCTGACTGAATTGTGTTGGTTTATACTTACCATTTGTTATATCTGCAGTGGTTTACAGAGAAGCATTAGCGAGGTAAATCTTCACTGGTCACTAATGCAGTCAATAGTGTTGGTAAAATCCTGTCCTACGTGTATTTAGATGAATACAGTGGACCGAAGTATATATAGAATATGGAGCATAATGCAATATCAACGTATGAAATAGATCCGAGTTGTATAATCCATTTAAAGACCTATCAAGCAGCAGGATTATTAACTTCTGCAGCTGAGAGTGGCCCGTGCCAACCTGGGAAGTGTAATAATTGGGACGCAGAAGCAGTTCTCTTTAAGCCACAGTCACCTTGTGGCAGTTCGACCTCTACTGATACTCTGTTGAATCCACACAGACTAGCTCGAGAAATCTCCTGCAATGATGTCTCATCTGAGAGTAAGAGGGTGGCATAAAAAGGACATCGATCAATTTACGAGAAAGAGATGAGAGCTTAAAGAGAAGCAGGTGAGAGCTTCAAGAGAAGCAGGTGAGAGCTTCAAGAGAAGCAGATGAGAGCTTAAAGAGAAGTATTCTTTACCGTGTGTGCATTTCCTGTTGGTTGCGTTCCCATCAGCAGTGACTTTTAGGAAAACCTGGAACAAGAAAACACATTAGATCTCTGTCGGGACGAGGCTAACAGATGCTGGCATTAATCAAGGCAGCCGAGCAGCCTTACGAAACAGAACCTAATTGCACAAGGTGAACAGCAGCCAATGACTTTATGACAGATTGCTTCAGTTAATCTCTTGTTTTCACGCCTCTGCCTCCGAATATTTGTTTAGCAATGAAAATGAATCATCAGGCCTTAGATGTTAGTGGCAGTGTGATAGATTGCCTGGTTTGATACAAATCCAGGGGCCATAACGATAAATGTAAATGTATAGATGAAATCGTAAGGTTGTACAATATTATCATTAAATATATTCTTTAAAAAAGTGAGCTCTGTGACAAGTTTGAAATTAGTATTCTTATAGCCACCTGGTTTATTGTATTAATTAGCCATTAATGATCAAGTGTATATGTCAGGAAGCTTCACGGCTTAATTAATTAAACGCTCTGTATTGCTCGATTTTCTTCATTTGTTTTCAAAAAGGCCAAAACTAATGCAGGTAGAACCAAATGCAATTTAGCTCTTAACATTTCCAAGAGCAGAGGTAATACGGACCAGGGTCTTTGAGAGAAACCTGATACATCTTCTGAACGGTTGCTTAAGTCTCACCAAAATTAATAAAAAGATGCCTTCTTTAGTAGCAGTTTTGGATTTGATGTCTCCAGCACTGAGACATTTACTTGACTGGTTTGACACTTGGCTAAATGTAAAGTTTTTGTATTCTGTTGACAGCTATGGCTTAAGCTCATAAAGATCTGGTTCAGTCTAGTGTTGAAATATGACTAAACGATTGTTATTTTATTTAATCTTATAATATTCAGACTCCAATGATTTTGCATAACAGCATTGTCCCACCTCTTCCAGTGATGTATCAGACACCCCAAAGCTGCTGAGGCCGATGTCAGTGAGAGTTTCCTCCAGCTCCCTGAAGAGGCTGGCATAGGCCCGGGGCTGAAAGTCTCTGTTCGGGAGCAGATAGGTCACCTCTTGACCAATGGCTTCAATCAGACGAGCCTGGGGTACATGATGGTGGACTAGAGCGGTGATTCTTTCCACATTACCTGGAGGTGACCAGAATTTAGAATCATAACAGAATCATAATTTCTTCAACAAAATCACATAAATAGAGTTATCTGGGCCTTACCGTCCATCTGTCTTTCCAGGGGCACTCTCTCTTCTTGATCTGCTTTAAACTTGGAACATTTGGAGCATTTACAGGAGCAGTCCTCTGTACATTCACAGTTTGTCTGCAGGAAAGGAAAATAATGATATTTTATATTATATTTTATTCTATATTATATTTTATTATATGTGTCCTTGTTATTAGCCATGGTCCTTACAGAAATGATTTGTTCACACAGTATCTATTGCAGATTACCTTCTATATATGTGCTTGCATCATAACAATTTGGGGAACAGATATTCAGACGTTGTATTGGAAATCAGGCTGAGATGCATTTGAACTTGGCATCTGGTTCTTGCCAAACAAAATAGCTTCTGAAAACCACACAAAATACAGATGCAAGTGGCCTGACCTTGGGAAGATCGTGTTTCATTCGGCGCACCAGAGTGAGGTAAAAGCCAGCTCCAAAACAGTTCTTTAAGAAGATGGGCGAGCCGCAGCAGTAGAGGCGGCCCAGAGAGATAATGGCCACTCGGTCGCTGAGCAGATCGGCCTCGTCCATGTGGTGAGTGGACATGATCACTGTACGGCCTGGCACCGAGGAAAAAAAAGTATGGAAATGTTTGTTAGATGACCTGAGACAGACTGACTGAGATGTGGCAGCCATACCAAACCTGACCTGTGGCCTAATCGACCACTACATACACAGGCAACATGGGTGAAGTGTCTTGCCCAAGGACACAACCACAGAACTAGTTGGGGTGGGAATCGAACAAACAGCCTTGTGATTTGTGAAAGGCTTGCTCTAAAGAATTTTTATTAATTTTGAGTAATTTACTGTGGGTGCAATGACTCTTCAATATTGAGAAAATAAAATAATATAAATTGAATAAAAATAAATCAATACAACTTTTAGAATTAATGTTTTAGGGAAGTATGTCATTGAAAAATATGCACGCAATTAGCCATGGGTTTATATCCACAACAACACTGGCAGCCTGTAGCCAGCAGATGGCAGTGTTACCTTGGCGATACTTGAGCAACAGGTCCCAAATGGAGCGTCTGGAATAAGGATCTACCCCTGACGTGGGCTCATCCAAAATCACCACTTTAGCTCCTCCAACAAAGGCCAGGGCTACAGACAGCTTTCTCTGCATCCCACCTGGGTAACACCAATGTAATATACAGAGAAAATGTTAAAAATGGACTATCTGACCCTGGTCAATGATGTAAAGTTGGTCGTCTGTGGTCTGTAGAGGTCAGGGGAGGGACTAAAGTAAAACTCCACTACTATTGGTCAAAGGGGTAACCCACAAAGTCTGATTTGATGTTGCTGTAGAGGCCAGGGGAGGGACTAAAGTAAAAATTGTCTACTATTGGTCAAAGTGGTGACCCACAAAGTCTGATTTGATGTTGCTGTAGAGGCCAGGGGACGGACTAAAGTAAAACTTGTCTACTATTGGTCAAAGTGGTGATCCACAAAGTCTGATTTGATGTTGCTGTATAGGCCAGGGGAGGGACTTATGACAGATTACCTACTGACATCATAGAACAGGGTCAGATAAGGCATTTGTTAAATTTGAGAAACTGTACAGACTGCAGCTTTAAATAGTGACTACATTTAAACACAAACACAAAGGTCTGACCTGAGAGGTTTTGAGTTAGTTCGTTTCTTTTGTGAGGCAAACCCAAGTCCTGAAGCATGTTTTCCACCTCCTCCTCGGCCTCTGCGATTGGACGGCCTTTTAACAGGGAGTAAAAGAGGATATGCTCCGCTACCGTCATACTGAAGACAAAAAATAATTATTATTATTAATAATACTATTGTTATTGTGTTAAAAAATGACAATCTTTCATATAAGGTTTTAACCTAATGTTTTTATTTGCTCTGTCACTGGAGTTTTCCATTTGGATATTTATTATATACTAATACAATGTAAGGAATATCAAAAACTCCCCACAAACCTATTGTAAATGTGTGTATCTCTGTATACCAGTAAAAGTGGGGTCTGCGAATGTACTGCAGGGGGCCCCCAAAAGTGTCTAAAAAATTGTATTTAAATTTATTTTCTATATGTAGACGTAATAAACTTCAAATATTCGTGAAAGCTATTTCTGGATAATAAATTGTGCTGTTTTCAATGATTTCAATTGACATTTCAGCTGCTGTATACTATACCCCATCTGTATGCTGCATTAGAATTTAATGTATCTTGGCTTTTACTTTATCATACACTTGGGAGCATGTTTTGAAGAGTGCTGTTAAGTGAGTTTGAGAGTTCGTACTAGTGAAAAAGAATGTTATGCTGAGGGCACATTCCCAGAGACAGGCGGATCGTGTCCATGTCTGTGCAGATGTCCTTTCCATAAATGGTGGCCGTTCCTGAAGTCGGAGGGAACATACCGGTCAAAATAGACCTGGGAGAGACAGAAGAGACGTGAGAGAGAGACACACAGAGATAAACAAGAAGAAATACAGCAATCAGGGGAATGTGAGATGATAACTGCTGGAATATTCTGGAGACGTACATGGTGATACTCGTCCCCCTTTTACATGAGAAATACACCCTTAAATAGAAATCAAAATATTACTCTTGATTTAAGGTTTGGATAGTTTAGGATGTTTTTTTAATTTGTTTCAATGTATTTCTAACTAATGATTTTCAAGAATCTGCCAGAGGACATTAAGCCTGATAAGTACATCTAAAACGGTTGGTCAATACCATACCATCTAGCCAAAAACAAAGTAAACAAACTGATAAAGCTACAAGTCCAGAGATACAAATGCAGGACCCAGGACAAAAACTCACAAAAAAATAATTCTAACCCAGGGCAAAAACTCACCAAAAATAATTCTAAACCAGGACAAAAACTCACCAAAAAATAATTCTAAACCAGGACAAAAACTCACCAAAAATAATTCTAACCCAGGACAAAAACTCACCAAAAATAATTCTAACCCAGGACAAAAACTCACCAAAAATAATTCTAAACCAGGACAAAAACTCACCAAAAATAATTCTAAACCAGGACAAAAACTCACCAAAAATAATTCTAAACCAGGACTAAAACGTGTCGGTTGTGAGAGCTTTTGACATACATAGTTGTAGTCTTCCCAGCCCCGTTGTGGCCCAGGAAAGCAGTTATCTGGCCCTCAAAAAAGTTGATGCTAAGGCCGTCTACCGCAGGTCTGTAGCTGCTGCCAAAGACTTTGACCAAATTCTGGATGCAAACACCTTTCACCAGATCAGCAGGCTCGGCTTCAAAAAACACCTGGCCTGTAGACAGAAGAACAAAACACCCTTAATATAGCTTTTAAAACAACTTAAGTGAATGCCTACCTATCTACACCATGTCTGCACAATATTGTAAGAAAAAATATATATAATTTATTTGGTATGACTGGTGATATCTGAACAGCAAAAATTAAATCCAACTGAAAAGATACACAACTTTTTACACCAAGTACCAAAAAATTGAATATTTGGCTTTACCGGAAGCATTTTATGGGACTAAAATTTGCCTGCAGGACTGAAACAGGAGTAAATCAAGACACAATCAGTGCTAAACCAGGAACAAACCAAGTCTAAACCAGACCCTCATCAGGACTAAACCAGGACCAAATGTGGTCTAGTGAAGACTGGAACTTCCAAATAAAGACCATGGGTAAACCAGGTCTAAACTATGACTGGACTAAATTAGGACTATTTCTGGTTTGGTTGTAACATAATTGAATCCTTCAGACTAGGGGTGGGCGATATGGTAAAAATGTAATATAACTTATTTGATTCATTTACACAGAAGGCTACTGCTATCAGAGTCATATCGACCACTCCGTCAGACACATGTATAAAGATCATTTCTCTGTGATATATTGTGCTGGCCTAATCTATATTCTTTTGTACACTTCATAAGGAAATGGCCAGTGACATTATGAGGTCAGTGGATTGGAATGTAACACAGTGAAGCCATGACATATTAACCAGGCATGGACATGAGAACCTGCTAATGTGTTTGTTCACAGTAACCACTAAAACACATAGAAGGACATTACAAAAAATTATCATCTAGATAAATTCAAATTACCTCACATTTCAATATTCTTTATTCGAGTTTAGATTTATTTACTATTAGTTTAAATTGTTTTTTATAAAGTTGCACTTGGAATAGAAAAAAATGTCTGATTGCTCAAAAATGGCCTAATAAGTATAAAATAAAGAATAAACTGGTCAAAACTAACTAAATCAAGACTAATGTTCTTAGATATATATTATAATAGTTCTATGTCAAAATACCATCTTTTTCCCCTGTCTCTTTGCTGTTAGGTTGGTTCTCGCGCTGATGTTCACATGAAGTAGTCTCCTCCAAGGTCTTAGCATTCTCTTGCTCAGGGACAGTTGTGTTTTTCTCCAGTTTGTCTATAAAGGTGAGATTTAAAGATGAACTACTATGTAATAATGGTATCAAACGTATATATGAAGAAAAACATGTAGAGGTACAGTAAATATCATATTTACCTGAAGCTGGAGCCACAGAGTTGAACCAATAACATGGTCGTAATGGAAAGTAAAATGGTTGGCCGATCCCATACTGTCCTGAAAAATATATTTTAGTCAAATTTTGGCAAAATCAATGTATAGATAAATGTCTAGAGACCAAATCAATGGAATTAACGTGGACCAGACTGAAACCTGACTAAAAATCGAGTCTAAACCATGTATAAACACGTTCACATGGTTAGATATTAAATATATATGACTGTGATTGTGTGATTTGAGTGGTGGTTTTAGAGGACGTAAATGCTGATTGGCTGCCACTGTGCCCCAGGGCAACTGTGGCTACAAAGGCAGTTTACCACCACCAATGAGTTGCAAATGAAAAATGAACTCAAAATGTATTATTATTATTATTATTATTATTATTATTATTATTATTATTATTATCATCAACATTTATAATATGCAGTGGACTGACCTGGGAAAACATTGTCTAGATACCAGGCTACCACAGCATACACCAGAGAGTCCAGAGCCATCATACAGATGGAGGAGAGGAAGGAGAACTCGTCCCCCTCCAGAGGACTGGTCTGGATGTTGTCCCATTGCAGACCCAGGCCCTGCTCCTCGTACCGGGACAAGTACTCTGTCCCAAAACCAAACGCTACCTGGGACAACAGACTCTGAGGGACAGAGGCATAGAGAAAGTGTATTTAAGTTAAATTAGTGAATGCATAGAAGTGAAGAAAAAACACAAAATTCATATAAGAGTGTTAAATATAGACAAAACAAAACTGTAAGTAGGTCTAAAGGCCTGGGCAATCACTGTACATATTTTGCAGTCCGCTATACAGTTATGCTTACTTAAGGGCAATAAAATCAGGATTCATAAACTCAGTTTACAGTGTGTATTGTTTGATATTCTCTTTTTTCTGTATCTTTTAAAGATGTTTGTGGTGGGACAAGATATCGATGTTCCGATATCTCGTGATAATATCAATACAACAAGCTGCTCGATATATCAGAATTAATTATATTTTATTTAATCACAAAATTAAAACCTGGCTGTACTTGTTTGAGAGATACAGTTAAGATATTCAGCATTCTTCATTGGAAAACAGTTTAAATAAACCAGCGATATATCGTAGGTCAATAATGTGCAATATATAGATTATCGCAGTATCGCCATATCACTTCACTTATGTGTGTTAAAAACAGAAACCCACCACCAGTAACTTCATGTCTTTAGTGATGCGGTCCTGCCAGGAGAAGCACAGGATATGAGGGAGGTAGAGGGTGAAGTAGATGATGCCACAGCAGGCAGCAGCAAGGTTGGCCTGATTGAAGAAGACACTGAAGAGAAAGCACTGCATGATGGTGGCCGTGGTGAAGGTGAGCAGAAAGAGGAAGAGGATGATGGGGTTGCTGTAGTTCAACACTCTCCCGCCCTGTCAACAAAAAGATTTCAGAATTTGAATCTTGAGTTTGACTTGATTTAATTTTTTTTTTCTCATATTTTTTTTATCATACCAGTGGTTCTCAAACACGAGATCCAAATGTTTTATTTGGTCACTCAAAAATGTTCAGTTAAAAATGTATATATATATCATTTTTGTACGTTCATGAGTATCATCAAAAGCAGCGGTTGTGAAGTTTTTTACGGGGCCCATATTTGGTCATTATAATCACCACCAAACTTTTGTGTTTGGTTGGGCATCATTAGGTCAGTTAGGTATTTTTGAATATTTTTGAATTTATGTTTTGATTCATATTTAATGGCATTTAAAGAATATATAATGTATGATTTTTGTTTCTTTTATGGTCTGTTTTATGATACTCATGGATAAACAAAACCACACTTTTGGGTCCCGACCCAGTGTTTGAGAATCACTGATCTAAAGGACAATAAAGGAATAAAATCATAACTAAATAAACATGGAATAAAATAAGACGCAGAAGAATCCAAACAGAAATAAATATAATTATACTTAATAATAATATATAAATAATAAATATAAAATAATAATAATTAAAAAAATACAAAATATATAAATAATATTAGCAGGGTATGCTAAAACACCACTAGAGGTCGCTGTAACTCGCTCCAAACAGAGGTTTTAATGGCTCAAAATGCTGCTATTGTCTTTTATAGTTGTTAATCATTGACAAGGCCAGCACTCATTCATGGTGTATAGGATGATGTCATGAGTTAATGAGTTATTTGTATGCAAACAAGTGAGACGTCCACTGTAGTAAAAGATTATCAAATGTTCACACCAGTTCAGGAAATCAATAAAACACTATAATAATAATTAGCAGATGATTCAACACAGTGCGTGAATCATTATGTTGACAGATTACCGTTACATGAACAGGCTCAAATAGTCACTTTGCGGACTCTTTCAAATTTAGGATCATAAAAGCACCTCTCACCATGATGATAGCAGTAAGTAGAGCAGTGCTGGTGCCCATCATCAGGAAGCTGTCAATGAACCATGTGGACCAGATGACGCTGTTGGTGACCCCCGAGGCCTTAAGGGTCTCTTTCAGACGAAGCTCCTTTTCCAAAACGATACTCTTCACCACCATCGACACAGAGTAGACCCAGGCCAGCACCATGAAGACGGGGAAACAGCGATTCAGTGTCAGCATAAACCTGGAGAGAAATTTAATATCAGGCTTTTATTAAGATCAAGATCACAATTGGAGTTAAGTTTGTATTAGTTTCATTCCTAGGTTACCCCTAAAAGGTAAGCAGGCTTTTACATAGATTTTGTTTAGTCACCTATTATTACTATTACCTATTAGACAACAATAAAAATCATTGAAAACCCAATAATGAGAATTAGCAGAAAAAGAGCATGTAATTGTCTGCATATGTAGTATTCATTTTACATGTATAATTAAAGGATAAGTGTAGACACTCATGGGGCCCCCGCAGTACCTTTGTGGACCTCATCTTGGGAACCACTGGTGTAGAGGAGAGAAAATTGCAGCCTATGCGATTTGCTAATTGTGGAGCCATTACAATTGCAATTTTGATTTCAGTCAGTCAGTGAAGTCAGTTTCATTCATGTAAAGCAGTTAAGTGTGGATATGCACTCACAGGTCATCTACATAACAAGGGTAGGGCATCTGCTGAAGGTAAACTCACAGGTCATCTACATAACAAGGGTAGGGCATCTGCTGAAGATAAACTCCCATTGGCCACTCTTTTCCTGTGTGTGTCTTGATAATCCCATGCTCTATTATGTCCTGGAGGTAAGAGAAGCCACCCCAAACATATCGCAGATCGTCCATAGGATCAGCTCTTGGGCCAGGGTCCCAGTACCTAAGAAATAAATGCATCAATTAGATATCTGTTCAATTGAAATTTAATATCCATATCAAAAATCCAACTGTGATGAAATACTGTAATATCACTGTGGCATGAACAGTTTTCACACACACACAACAATCCCTAGTTTATTGTGACTAGTAGTATATAATGCAATAATGATAATAATTGCCATATTTTTATATTATATATATATATATATATATATATATATATATATATATATATATATATAGTACACAACAGCAGTATGAACCAGGGCAGGGAATCAAACTGGCAACCTAAAAGTGAAGCCTCCTTAGGTTTAGAATTGTAATCAGAATGGCCCGAAAAAGCAATATAACTTTGGTTCTAAATAAAAAAATATACGTTCATGAAACGCTGGAATATCCCTGTGGCATGAACACATTTTACACACCAACAGTTCAAATAAACCTAATATCTCTGTTTTTCAACAGTTCTTGAGCTGGGGCACACCAGTTGAGAGAAATCTCAGGGCACACACTGGCCCAAAATATTACCAAAAAACATAAAGTTTCATACGTTCAACTTTCAACTTTTGTCATATGCACGTTCAACACAAGGTCAACAATGCAATGAAATGTTTTCTAGTAGTCACTAGTCACTAGTACTAGTAGCATGCAGTAATAGTACATGGTAAAAAAAGTGTTTGCAAAAAATAAATAAGTAACAATATAATAAACATATACTAAAAAAAATAAGTACAATAAAAATACAAAGGTGCAGGCAGGATTAAATCAGGTGTAAGTAGAGTATTTCACAGGTGGTAAAATTACTTCAATGAATTTCGTATTGCACATGATATTGTATTGCACATGTAGTAAGTAGTGTTGACAGTGAGGTAGTAACATCCATGATACATTCAAATAGTGCAGCAGCAGTAAACATATTATGTAAAGTGATTTAGTGCAGTATTATTGGGAGTTCAGTGTTATTGGGAGCATATTATCAGTATTTATGATGACAATATACATACACATTATTAACTCATCTACTATATGAAAATGCATTCATTTACCCTTCTGTTCCCAAATTAACTTAAAAAATAAAAAATAGGCCACTAGTATTTTGAAGGAAAAAAATAAGTAAAATTGGATAATTTCTCTCGGAACACCTGGCAACCACTCAGGGTACACCTGGCAACCACTCAGGGGACACCTGGCAACAACTCAGGGGACACCTGGCAACCACTCAGGGCACACCTGGCTCACTCTGGCTGAAAAATCAAGGGCCTATAATATGTACTCTCACCTGTCTTTGATCTTATTGGTACGCTCCACTGAGTCGATATCCATCCGGATCTTGAACATGACGTGAGGCGGGACGTTCATGGTCCAGGAATACATGTTAGTGAAGACCAGACCAGCCCAGAACTTGCCTTCCTCCAATAAGTCCAAGGCCCTGTGAGTGACCGTGTCTTCATCAGGCATGGCCACAAATTTATTCAGCAGCACGCACTAAATCAAGACCGTAAAAAGAGAGTTTGAACAATGGAGGCCAATATCATAATATTTCATTTTGTGATTTTGGATCAATATATTAAAAAACAGGGGTATCAAAAATGTTCTATTACAAATTATATTTATTATGTCAATTTCGGCTTAATTGACAGGACAGCATAGAGATGTGAATCAGCGAGAAGAGTGGAGAGTGACATTAGACTTAGATTAAACTGAGTCCAGATTCAAACCCCCAACCCTGGGTCTGTATAAGCTCTGTATATGAGACTGAGCTAAACTGAGTCCAGATTCAACCCCACAACCCTGGGTCTGTATAAAATATGGGACTGAGCTAAACTGCGGCCCAAGATATTATTATAATATCGTTACGCTAATATTGTACCTAATTTCCGATTGTCAAATTCTGTCACACACCAAGAGTTCAGCCTGTACTTAGTGATTGTGAATGTGATTATACATTCAGGTCTCATTGGATACTTTGTTAAAGGTCTTGTCCGTAAGCTACCAAACATTAAAATGTGGTAACCCACAAAGTCTGATTTGATGTTGCTGTAGAGGTCAGGGGAGGGACTAATGTAAAATCATAACAATGACAGATTACCTAGATTATGCCATAAAACAGAATTTATACAGGGCAGGTGTGATTTATATATTTTTCATTTATTTTTTGGTAATATTGCCCCAAAAACCTTTACATAGTTCTTAATCAAATATACAGGTGTAACTATGAAAAAATCTATAGCAAAAAATGTAAAAAACTGTCAAAACATTCTATACAACCAAAGCCGCCTGCCCCGTGTGTGGTGCACATGCCACGGACATGCCTCCAGTGAGCCATCAAGCCCAGGGTCATTGTTGCCTCTCCGTGGAGAGCAGTGGAGCGGAGTGACAGCTGTAACTAATCAGACCCAATCGTTCCCACTCTCCTGGTCACACTCAAGGGCTGTAAGCTTCAACTTGGACAAAAAACAAAAAGCACCAACCATCCACCCATCAATGCCTCTTGATGCCCCTGGTGTCACCCCCCAGAGCGACAGGCCTCTCATCCCCATTAGCCTAAGCAGGGAAGGGGCCCTATTTAAACATTGTTTCAAATGCAGAGAGCTTCTTGTACATGGAGGTCCCTACAAAAGTACTACTCGACAGTAAACAAAAAGCCCACCTTTCTGCCATATATGTTCTCATCGTACCCAGAGTTGTATTCTGTTTCATTCATGTTCGTGTTTGAGTAATCCTTTATGCTGAAGAGCTGACCTTCTCATGAGCTGAAATTGCTTGGATTCTGACCATTCTGTGTAGGTGAAGAAACCCTGGCTACAGCATTGCAAAGTTTGTTTACATTGGTTGTAGTAGTAATGATCAGCAGGGGGAAACGGGCCCTTAACTTACACACATAAACAACCAGTCCCACAAATATAACTTTTTCAATAAACATTCAGAAATGCATGTAAATAGCCGGACATGGTTCCTTTAAGAGCTTTTTTGACCACATAGCTGTTACATAACCGTGGCACTGAAATTGTGAATGACAAAGCTTGTGTTCAAATGGATTATTTGTTGAATAGGCATGTCCTTGAATTTGAACGAAAAAAGACCACATTCCTCAGTGTCCAAAGATACAAAAAACTCCAAACAAAGAGCGTCTGTGTCCAGAGGCCTACTTTGACTTGCTAGTTCTTTTGATGGTGCACCTTTCTGAAAATCCAGCAGACTAACCATACCTGAACCTGAACGCTATTGTCAAAACCCATATACTTACGTCCCCATACTGGTTGAGCATCCGAATGACTCTATCAGTGAGGTTGAAAACATCCCGCCAGTCAAAATCAGGCACACTGTCCGGGCGCTGCTTTAGTGGGCCGTTGTGCAAGAAGTTGAGAATGTGCTTGGACGAAAATGGTGCCCCTTCAAAACTTCTGTCAATGAAATCCATGACATTAGGATTGCATAAAGTCTCCTGGAGCAAAGAAGGGGGAAGATTTACTTATTTATATTTTAGTCATTTCACTACATTATGTGCATTTAACTATGATAAAATATACAGTTAAAATATGTTTTATAATATTATTAATTAATATATTAATATTATTATTAATAATAATAATATGTTCTATATTATATTACTATATTATTATAGAATTTTCCCATTCTCTGGGACCTTCTTGTGGTGAGTGCGAGGTAGAATTTTGATAGGTTTAATTGATATAAAATGATTGTGTAAAACTGAATCAAAGTAAAAAAAATAAATAAAAATGAACAATATTCTGATCTAAAATAACACTATGCAGCCTAAGTATCGTTTAAGTCACTTTTCAAAGCACAGACTTTGTATAAAAGGGTGAATGTCAAATAGTAGTTGACACTAGTGACAGGAAGAGGGGCTTATAAGGTCAGAGATGTGTTCTGGAAAAACAGAGGCTAACAAGCACCGGTCCTAAAATAAAGTGAACATGAAAGAGAACTCTGACATATTTCCTGAGATTAGATCTACCTGGAAACTATTTTTTGGGGTAAAAGATCAGGGTAAAATAACAGTATCATCCATCTCCTCTGGAGCCTGGGATAGAGGTGTCAGCTAAACACAACAGTCACAAAGAGGGCACATGCTTCAGTGAAAAGTAAGACTCTAGATCTATAGTATTTACTTGGTGTGTATTCTACAGAAAAATATATCATTTCATAAACATTTCCAATCCTCAACTGTATGTTAGACGCCATAATGAGTCTCCTACCCGGATCATTTTGACCTGGATGCCATCTTGGAAAAATGCCCAGATTTGTGGAGCCACCTCCTCCCAGGCCTTCCCCAGAGTCCTCAGTCGCTCCAGCTCCTCAAACGTCATGTTTGCCTGTGGGATAAAACAGTACTCACAATATTCTTACTGTTTTTATATGGTAAATGGTATAGCTAGGCTGCAATTTTTCAGACAATATAAAATCCTCTACACAAAATATAAGGTGAAACACGCACATATTCTCTTATGGACGTTTAATATTTGAGTCTTCTTTGAAGTGTTAATGCTTCCAGACAGGTTTTAAATATGCTGTAAACGAAATGTATCTATATAAAACAACCTCAGACATTTGTTGTATTTTAAACAGTAAAAAAAAAATTCAAGCACTTTCCAAACCTTGAAAACGCAACATTAAAATTCAAGCATTTTCAAGGGTTTCAAGCACCTGTATGAACCCAGTTAAATACATTAGACGTTCAATTTAATATGTTACTTTCACCAAACACTTTTTAGAAAAATGTACCATACAAAATAGCATGCTTCTAGACTGGTTTAAAATATGGTGTAAACTAAATGTTGGTTTTAAAATCAATATCGCAATCTTAATATTTGCCTTACCATCATCCACAAGGAGCAATTTACATTCACCGATTCTCACTTGCACGCCTATAGCCTACGTTATTTTTATTATACTCCAACCTTGATACATGGAGTTTCACCATTTGTGTAAACAGAATTGTGGCTTGAAAAATACTGAACAACGAAGTTAACCCTCTCTCGTGATGCACTTTTGAGTCCTGCTTCTCTATTTGGGAACTTCTAAGGGTGTGAAAGAAACATTGTTGTGTACATTCACATTGACGCTCTCAGTGTCAAGTACACAGACTGTCACACTTCTAATCTCCTGCCACATACCATTCCCACAATAAAGAGTGGATTAACTAAGACAACACACACAGTCTCACACAAAGAATTCTCGTGGGTCCAGATACCCAACAACTTTACCTTGTGCCAAATGGGTAAATATTGACTGGGTGTCATGCCAAATTGATAGCATTTGAGTAGCATACATATTTCACCTATGTTTGTTATTTTGTAAAGATGTAATTTATTGTTTGGTTAAGTCAGTTATTTAATTAGTGATTTTTTTTTTTTTAAATCAACAGAAATCGCACATTATTTTATATTTTGTCAGATTACAACTTTTTGAAATTCAAGCACTTTTCAAGCACTTTCAAGGAATTGCTGGGTTGCAGGTTCAAGATAGTGATACCTAAGATGATGGGTAGGGGCCAGAATTCTGTATTAACTATATGGGATTTTATATGAATTATCCCTCTGTATGAACCCTGTTAAATACATTAGACGTTAAGTTCAATTTAACCTGTCACTTTCACCAAACACTATTTATGGCTGCTAGGGCTGCACAATTTTAGAAAAATGTGCCATACAAAAGACCTATGTTGAAGATTGCCATAGCAACATGACTGGTGATGAAGCTCAACTGAATAGGAATTTGAGCAAAAAGCCTCTAAATTTACGAATCAAAACTGGGTCAAAACCAAACTTAACAAGGACTTAATCATTTCTATAGAAACCGGGACTAAACAAGGTCTAAAAAGGCTCAAATTGAGACTAGAACACACTTTTGGGTGGTAAATCGCAATTCGGTTCTTGCAATATCGATACAGCATTTCAGATATGACTTTGAAGCAATCTTACTTCCGTACAAATCTGTGTATGTGGAGATACAGTCTTATTTATGGCTACGCTGACTATCTGTTGTATTCAGCCGTGTGCAGCGGGGGATGAAAGCCCTTAAGAGTACACCCAATTAAACGCCTTCCCTTGTGTGTGCCTGATTTCGGGTGACAATGGGTACAATGGGGCCGGGTCGACAATGGAGGCGGTTGGTGATCGTGATAACTAAGTGCATTCAGCCTGACCAGTGAATCCCAGTCAGGTTCCCACAACAAGAGCTTCCTCATTCCCAGAACTGGTTTAAAAACAGCAAATTTTGGGAATATTTTTTGGTAATTGGCTCAACAGGGTCAGCCCAGGGTTAACCATAGAAGCCCAGTCAACAAATGTATTTTAGCTCTGCAATGAAACAAATCAAGAATAGTGAATAATCATAGTCACATTTTTGAATAACTGAAATAATATACAGTAATACAGCATTAAAAAAAAACTGATCTGATGTTGCTGTAGAGGCAAGCAGAGGGACTAAAGTAAAATAATAATAATGATTACCTACTTTACATCATAGAACAGGGTCAGGCTAAATATAGTTTTAATCAATTGCTAATCGATACAGCTAATTTCCATTGCAGAGCCTATCCAACAGCCACGGGCCGGCCAGTTGCTTGGCTAGATTTAGTTTCATGATTTTCTAATGCTGTACAGCCCTGTTTAAACAATAAGTATTGTTTTATCTAGTTTATTTGTCAGGGACCATGTACATCAGCATTAATCACAACAGAAAATATGCCTAGTACCAGATTATAGCTCTCAGAACTCATTTCTATCTGCAGTCCCTGGACACACAAAGACACACAAACATACATTCACTATAAAGCAAAGCAAAAAATACAGATATAACAGTATAAACATTACAAAATAGAACAGTAAAATGACAGTAAAACCATAATAGAAAGTGCGTGTATACACTGTAAACCCCTGACCTGTCCCTCCCCTCCCTCACCTGTAAAGTGCACTGTGACTTATTATTTTTCTGGTGAAGGGAAACATGACGATTAATGCTGACATATCTGTGTATCAATGTTTTTGCCTCGTTTAAGTTCTGCTGAAGTTTATTCAATTCAATTATTGTTTAAAATGAGAACGTTGATTGTCCTAACTAAGTATTAGAGAACTATGCAAACAAACTCAAGTAAGAGTACAGTTACTTCTGGAAGAAATAAAAAGTAATCTGAAAATGGTTTGGTGAAATGCTACTCAAGTACAAAGTAAAAAATAATCCAAAGCCAACTTTAAATGCAATGTCTGATTTTTTATTTTTGACCTAATCAAAAAATGTGATAAGTGAAGTAAAAAGTGAAGATTTTTTCTTTCAAAATAATGTTACTCAAATAGAATGTATTGTACAGTAAAAATACATTTTAAAGTTACTAAATGTATCTGAGTAAATGTATAATAGCTTTCTATAATAGAGCTGTCCCTCTCTTCTGTTCCTTGTATCTCTCCATTTAAGGTAAAACCCTCTGTGAGAAAATATATCTGTGTTTATGTCACAGTACCTCATTTGAGCAGCAGCTAAAAGTATGCCCTCTATGGATTAACACTATGCACTGCAGAAAACAAGGCCAATGTTTACAGATTAACCACTCGGCCCCAATCTCTCCCCAAACATAGCAAAGAGGAAAAACAAAAAGGCTGTAAAAGGTCCGAGAAGAGGAAGCTTGAGCGTGGAGCTCTCTTTGAACGCCCAGCTCACATAACACTGAGAAATCTATGGCGCCACTGGACTGTGCTCTATCACCACAGCCCATCAGCTTGTGTCCCTCCATTGACACTTAGCCACCCATGACTGACTTCCCCCTATAGGGCACTGAACTACATCCACATACAAAGGGCTGGACATGGTATGGGGAAAGCTGATCCTCTTTTTTGGCAAAGTGTGTTGTTTTCTATAGCGAGTGTTGACTGGATTAAACATACAAACGCCATTGAAGAAGATAATGATGCCAGTAAGTGCTGTGCAAAAACCTTACAGATTTAGGAGATAGTAGAAACAGGAGAGTTGGTAAAAATATAATATACATAGATTTTAGATCACTTTGTATTTTTTTTATCTTACACCGAAGACATTATTTATCTATATATAGGACTAAAATGGGCCTAGGTATTGAATGAAACTAGATGCAAAGTAGTACCTAACAAGACTAAAACAGGACTAAACCAAGTCTAAACCAAGATTTAACTAGGACTTTACCAGCTCTAAACTGCTAAAAAAGATGCCATTAGTACCACAGTCTAAGTCTCCAGTCACATATTGGTGGTGATAAACTACCTCTGTAATCATAAATTCCCTGAGGCAGAATGATGGAGATGTGGCAGCCATACCAAACACAACAATTACTGAAATACACAAGCAAGGAGGGCGAGGAATCAAACCTTCCAACCTTGGCAACTAGAAATGAGTGAGTCCATTCAAAAATGCGAATATTTAGCCAATACTACTCACATTTTTGATGATCTTTCTGACAGCTGGAGCATCGGGGGCATAGAGGATTTGTCCCATCAGCATCGGCTTCACTGACCTCCACACGATCCTTGTAGCAGGGTTTGATTCGAGTTCTCTCATCATATCGTTGCAGAAGAGAGCTGAAGGACACATAGTGAAAAGGCTGGTTACATATCTTCACAGAAACCTCCCTACGGTTAGGGATAATCCACAGAAAATATACATGTGGTCATAATGCTTCTGACAAGTTCAACCATGCCAGGTCTGCATAGGAGGACTTTGGAGGAGGACTTTGGAGGAGGACTTTGGAGGTAGTGAGGAGGACTTTGGAGGTAGTGAGGAAGACTTTGGAGGTAGTGAGGAAGACTTTGGAGGTAGTTTATACAGGACTGTGTTGATTGACTCACTGGTGCTGTTATCGTGCACATATTGGTCTTGTGAACTCCGGCTGCTGATGCCCAGAAAGGCCTTGTAGTTGTTGTCTTCGTACCAATTATAGGAGGTGACTCTGGAGAAGGCTCCTTCAGTGTACCCACAGACCAGGCTGGAGGCGGCAGACATCACCTCTTGGAATGAAAGGTCACTTTGGAACAGAGGGGTCAGCACCTTGAACAGCTCCTGGGAACTCTCTCTCTGGAACAACTGAAAACAATAAATCAAACATGATTAAACACATGCAGTTAATGAATGACTTTGTAACAGCAATTATTGAATTAGCTAAACAGATTATTAAGTCGTTCATTTGAAGAAGAAGACGGTTACAAAAATTTAGGGTCAGCAGTTGCTCAGATTATTGAGCACTTTGAGCCCAACAGTGATAAATTCATTAATGCCTCCAAATCTGTGTCCTTGTTGCGTCCACTTCATCAGTCTGGCCTCTGGGAAAATGTGTGGCTATTGACAGTATGGTTGTCACAAATGTGTCAGACTTCTCCGGGGCAGCTGTGGCTATAGCTGTAGCTTACCTCTGACTCTTGTAAAGTGTGTGATCACCTTTTTATAGAGGTAGATTTACTGCCAACAATATGTCAAAATCGGACCATCACAGACCTATAACAGTGCCAAAAACCAAAGACCATATTTCTACACAGCAGCTCAAAAACACATATACAGAATTATCAGGCTGCATACTAAAAGGATATCTGGATATTGAAGCTGTAACCAGTGGCAACTCAATGTTTTTACCAAAAACAGCCAAATGGATGCAGAAAATCTCAGTGATTTTCCACTCCACCTCGTATATTTAACTTGTTTATCTTAGCCCCAGTCGTGTTTCCATGATGATGATGTATGTGTTTTGATCTTTTCAGAAGCCCGCTCTAGATTTAGCCTTCCTCGTGCGCACTCCACATCCCCCTACCGTCTGTGTTTGCGTTAAAGCCAGCCGAGCGGAAACAACTGCTTCCTGAAAAAGTAAAAATAGAAGGAGGTGAACTTTTGAATGAGGCCGATTCTTACCTCACGCAGTTTTCCTGAGACAGCGGAGATGACTCGGACCCACAGGCGAATGTCGATGCCTTTGGAGTGGTTGTCCAGCACCAGGGGAAGCTGAAATGGTCCATTAAGGGTAGAATATTAGTGTTTATAATGTTTAGCTCACAAACGAGATCCACTAATCAAAAGGGTCTCACTCCAACCAATAATTCAATTAAATCACACATAGATGTACACTGTTTCCCATGAGCTTCTTCAACGACGAGGTGTTTTGACTAAATGAATATATATACCTATTTTGACCCTAATTTCTGTTGTTCTGATTTAGATTTTTGAAGCAATTTTAGAAAAAGAGCTATTTCTGCTTAATTTAACTTGCATCAAAATATCGCAGTTTGTCTTAGGGCAGTTGTGGCTACAGTGGTAGTTTACCACCGCCTGTGTAATCTTAGACTCATGTGTTAAGTGCTTAGTCTTGAGGCCCTGGACAGTATAATAAAAATCGAATCCATTATTAATACCAATATTTGCTCATGAACTTTCAAATCAGGATTGAATATAGACTTAGAGAGTTTGAGTCTGCCTGAAGGAAATGACTATATACAGCCATTCATTTCCTCAGTGTTTGTTACAACAGCAGGAAACTTTATCTGCTGAGTGTTGCTTTCTCTGGAGGATCTGATGGCTTACTCAGACATCTTCCATTCACCGTCAACACAATGGACTAAAGGGTCAGGAAGCAGGCTGAGGCCAAGGCATGTACGAGCCGGAAAAGACATTCTTCCTCTTTGACTTCCTAACGGCGCACATGTGGGACCAACACTCACGCTCAAAGTACTATTAGTTCGTAAGAAATATATATTCAATAATCAAGTTGAATTTGCGATATTGATAATATTGTGATGATAAATTAAATGTATTGAGACACATTTTCATTCAAGGTTCTAATAAGAAAAATGATTATAACAGTGTAAATGTATGTCAGAGTAAGGACCAAGTAAATACTGTTGCCCATGAAGTTGGACTATTTTTTTACCTCTTCTCATGATTCTTGATAAAGTGCATGTCTTTACAAAACTCTATGGATCAATCTCCTAAAAACATCACAGTGAGACCAAACACATCACAGTGAGACCAAACACATCACAGTGAGACCAAACACATCACAGTGAACATGAGACCAAACACATCACAGTGAGACCAAACACATCACAGTGAGACCAAACACATCACAGTGAACATGAGACCAAACACATCACAGTGAACATGAGACCAAACACATCACAGTGAACATGAGACCAAACACATCACAGTGAACATGAGACCAAACACATTACAGTGAACATGAGACCAAACATATCACAGTGAACATGAGACCAAACACATCACAGTGAACATGAGACCAAACACATCACAGTGAACATGAGACCAAACTAAATCAGGGATAATAATGGTTCAGTTTCAGTTCATCCACATTGGTCAGTTCAACAGAAAACACATGTTCATGCAGAAGAATGTCCAATAAGACTCTTTCATATGTCATTGATATGGAGTATGGCCCCGCCCCTGACACAGATCAATGCCTCAGGACGTCGTGGTAAACTGTCCACGAGCTTGTTGATGTTGCCCCACTCTTCAGTCAGATCCAGGGCTACTTCCTGTAAACTCTGAGGAGCAGGTCAATAATAATAAAGAAGGAATATTGATGAACATAAACCGTAATAAAAAGAGGAATGTGTTTGAAATAAATAAATATTCCAACTTTATGGGCAACAGTGTACATTAAAATAATGAATAATAAAATTATCTTTCTTTCAACAATTCATTAATAAATCAGTTTTACCTCAATTATGATCAAAACTTTATTTCCAAAGGTTGAGAAGTCTCTACAGCGCATTCACAGTGGTCAGTGTAACCCCATGTACACGTCTCAGCAGAGTGTTGAGAATAAGGTAATGTGAATGACTGTCACATGTATGTAGGAGTGTGGGATATGGCGATAAAAGCTTGTATTGTGATATGAAGGTATCTGGTAATCTGTGTCACGTATGCTCCGCTCGTCTGTGTTATAAGTAAGTGTTATGATGAACACTGGATTAACAACTATAATTGTGATCAAATTGAAATCGGGCTATTATACTTTTACCATATTGCCTACCGTCTTCTCATGCTCCACCTCTCTTCTCCATCAGGTGAGAGGAGTGCCCGGGTGGCAGGCCTTGCTCTCTGCAGTGGGGTTCAGGTTGGATGTGTCTGGAGCTGGTCTTCCTGCTGCTGTGTTCTTCCCCATTTCAGACCCCGGGGACCGCCTTCAACAGTGCAGCACCACTCTGCAGTCTTTACTTGGTACAAAGCTCTTTTTATGATTCACGTAATAACTTCTATTCACCCTCTAACTAGTGATGTACATTGTGGGACAAACATGGGATAAGCAATAACCAGAGGTGGGTAGTACTCAGTCACATTTACTCAGTCACATTTACTCAGTTACATTTACTTGAGTAATAATATTTTGAAGTAACTGTACTCTTACTTGAGTAAACTCTTGTAAATCTAGAAAGAGTAAGAGTACTTTTACCACCTCTGTGTGTCATGTAAGAACAGCTTTATGT
>JAVQKC010070431.1:0-11207 GCA_036025475.1 Philypnodon macrostomus | reverse complement strand
TTGCCTGTGAATTAATGTGATTCTGTGATTGGTGTTTGGGAGTGGTCAGAGGCGCAGACTGGCAGCCACACCAATGTCAATGTGCCCCAGGGCAGCTGTGGCTACACAAGCAGCTTACCACCACCGGGTGTGACTGTGGAGTGAATGAATAATATTTAAGGCTTGAGAAACGTGCTGTATAAAACTAATGCATTGTTGTTATTTGATCCCATAGCAATTACTTTTTATTTAGCTTCATTTTCAGTAAATATTCATGTGGTTTCTGATAATTCATGTGACAGTGCTTCGCTTGAATGTAAACCCAATCAACTAGACCTAAAACACAGGTGTGGACTCCAGTCCCAGTCGCAAGCATACTGGAAAACACACACACTTAGTAAGTTATATATATTTGTTCATGCAGGTGATTGTCTGTATAGCAATCATTTATACCGGCTTTCCAGACATTGCACTTCCATTCATCATTAAAGGGTTAGAGCTGACTGACCTCTATTCAGACCAAATGAATTGTTTTTGGTATTTATTTGATTTGTCTGCTGAAATAGTGCAAGCGCTGGTGAAACCGTTAGCCTCCTGTCAGCACTTCCTGTTATTGGCACGACTGGTAATGTTTATGTTTTTATACATTTCCTCAAGGATTTGTTCATAGATGTAATAACCTGTTAACCGGTTGATAAAATACACATTACGGGAGATGTATTCCACATTGCAATTTGCTTGAGTGCACAAAACCTCATTTTTGTTAGCATTGCGTATTGACTGAAGAAATATTGCACGCTAAAGTGTATTACCCCAAGCTGAGCACTATCATGCATCAGACCTGAGCCATCCTTGTAAGGTTAAGGTTAGGTTATGGCATACATTTATTGACCCCATAGGGAAATTCGTCCTCAGCATTTGACCCATCCTTGAATGCTGCTATCACTCTAAGAAATGAAAAGTTGGATTTAAATCAAAATGTTGTGTCAACTCATAGGCTCTGAGTAATCCTAACACAAAAATGCTATTTAAATTTAGTAGTATAAATGAACAATATGGCTTTGTATCTCAAAGTCTTACCTTACATTAATCAGCACTGCCAGTCTGCACACCACCTCATTCATTGGCAATGTGAGTTTAGTGTCTTGCCCACAATGGGACACAGTGGCAGTGTGCACTCGGGCGGGGATTTGAACCAGTGATCCTATGGTTAAAGGACGAACGCTTACCAACTACACCACTGACATAACACTTGTCTCCATGTGGACTAAGCCTTAGAGTGTGGGGGCAACCTGTCAGGATCTCCTATCTCCAGATCTTGAGCCAGGATCTTGGTCAGGATGTTCCCAGCTGGAGGATGTTTTAAGTTGATGGGGGGAAACTGGAATACCAGGAGAAAAAACAACCCAGAAAACTCCAAATAGAATGGCCTAGTCTCGAAATCGAACCCGGGACTTTGCTGAGAGGCAACGGAGCTAATCACTTTGCCACCATGCTGCCACTGTCCTGTGATTCCTTAGTTAATTATTAGTTCGTCCTGAACTCGAACATATGGTTTGGAATAATATCGGTGTCATCACTTATAATATTTCTCTCTTTGGAGGATCTGGTGGCAAATGTCTTCCACATAGGGGGGCTAATTCAGGCCCAAAGCACTCTACACAAAACTCAATACATACAAAAACTCCAGTGAGTGTGTGTGAGCATGTGTGTGTTATTGTGTGGACCACCTGAACCATCTCATTCTCCTCCATCACCTCTTCAGCAGTAGAACCATCTCACCTTTTCTCACCACTACCTCAGCATCCCAACCATCTCACTCTCCACTATTACCACCTCAGCAGCAAAATCATCTCACTCTCTTCCATCACCTCCTCAGCAGCAGAACCATCTCACTCGCCACCACCACCACCCCAACATCAGAACCATCTCCCTCTCCACCATCACCACCTCAACAGTAGAACCATCTCACTCTCCTTTTTCACCACTCCCCTCACTTTCAGATAACTCTGACTTATGGAGGTCTTCCACATTTACCAAGCTAATACAGCAGAGGCGTGTGCCATTAACCCCGCCAACAGTGTCAGCCCCGGCACAATGATGCATTCAGATTGGCAGAGCACCATCTTTCATCCTGACAGGCATTACCGATGAATAATTAAATCTTTAATATAATGATCCGCAGAGAGAGAGAAAAGACAGAGATAGAAGGGAGGATAAAATGGCAATTCCACAATCCATTGCCCTTAAAACCTATCTGGCATTATTACCATCGGGGAGCGGGCCTTTGTTGAAACAAATAGGTTTTTGATGGCCCCTCCAGAGTAGTAAGGGTTATTAGGACCGAAAACTCCTCCGTGATGGAAGTACCCCACTGAGGACAGATGATGAAATTTTAAGTGGGGACAGAAAGACTGTCTGGGCCGGGGGACATAGTCATGGGTGCTAGTGTTAGTGACATGAAGAAATATACAGTTGGGTGTTCACAGAGATATGTGAAAGTAAGTAGTAGTAGCTCTAAGAATGACCACATGAGAAATAGTTGAAGCTCCAAGGTCAGTATTTATTAAGGTTTATACATTACAAACATCAGGACAGAGCAGACGATAGCAGCACAGAGCAGAGTCAGGAAGAGCAGAAGACACAGGAAGAGCAGAAGACACAGGAAGGGTCAGGAAGAGCAGAAGACACAGGAAGGGTCAGGAAGAGCAGAAGCAGGACCGAAGCTGGTCACAAGCTGGAGCGAGCTCTCATGTTGCAAGCTTCAGCTCCTCTCAAAGCCCCTCGCAAATGCTTGTTGTAACATACATACATAGGATCCCAAAATAGGTAGTCAACCTACAGATGACTTTCCATATACGCAAAATCTAGGCTTCACTATCTTTAGCATGAGACGGGTCACAGTGTAGAATTCCAACCTACAGTATGAATACTGTAGAGTAGTTGTCAAACCAGGTACCAATGGTGGCACAGTCTGGTGCAGAGCACATGTTTTCAGGTTGTATGTCGAATGTGGTACGTTTGAGATCCAGCCAGGGAAGTGCTTAATTTGTCAAGCCAGAGATTAGGGAACTCCAGGGGGTTTAGGGGTGGGGTGTTCCCTCATCATCGAGCAGGAACTAAAAGTAAGGGAACATTAAATGAAGGCCACATTTATATGAACTAATATGGTAAAAGAGTGACGTCAAAGCTTAGGGAAGAGTTCTTTTTATGTTGTAAGTTAGAATTATTATTTATTAATTTTATTTTATTCATTATTTATATGTAATTTAAAACATTTATCCATCCAGCCATCTTCTGCCGCTGATCCGGGGCGGAGGCAGCAGTCTAAGCAGGGACACCCAGACTTCCCTCTCCCCAGACACTTCCTCCAGCTCCTCCGGAGGAATCCCGAAAAGGCATATTATATTTATTTCAGTTAAGTTCAGTCAAGCTTTGCTCAGTTGTAAAAACTGTATAAGGTGAGGTACAATAAAAAAACACACATAACCTAAAAGGAGCTCACAGATTGTGTGAGGGTTTGATAATATATGTATATTTACTTATATTGGAGATTTGGGAGAAATATAAAAGCATACAGTATTTAAAAGTGAGCTCTTGCAGAAATCTAAAGAAGGAGAGTTGAGGGTCAGATCCTAGGGCTGGCCAACAACATTCTTTTAGAGAGTGTATGTCCTCCCTGTGTTACTGTGGTTTCTCTGTGGGTGTTCCTGCGTCCTCCCACTGTTCAAACATGACATGTAAGTAATTATGCACTTTCTGGCAGAAGTTTTATCATTTGATTAATAGTCAGTATGATCATGGTTCATGGCTTATACCATATGATATAGTGGCCAGATTATTATACATACCTTTCATTTTGAGACAGCTCATGTTCACAGAACAGATCAGGTAATTGTGTCTTAGTAACACTTTAAAGTGGCCCATTACAGGATTTAACTGGACAAATTCAGGATTTGGCTGGACAAAACCAGCCAAAATACAGAGAAAGTAGTCGTCTCGGGCTACACTGGCCCCACAAGTCGGCTCGGTCTACACTGGCCCTACGAGTCGGCTCGGGCTACACTGGCTCCACGAGTCGGCTCGGTCTACACTGGCCCCACGAGTCGGCTCGGTCTACACTGGCCCCACGAGTCGGCCTCGGCTTTACAGAGTGAAAGGAACTTGAAGAACGGATTCAGACCTCGTGTTTTTGTTAATGGGACTTGTAAATATCAAACTGATTTCTAACAAGAGTTTAAAAATGATTACTCATATGTTTTAACATAACAAACCTAAAAACCATTGGGGAGGAGGATGCACTAAAAATAAAGCACTATAAATGTTATAAGCCCGATATATTTTTGTCATGGTATGATTTGCAACAAATTACACAACCCTAAGGTATATATTATATATTTATGATATAAAGTTTGACATTATTTACTTCTAGACAGTGTATTATCCACAGGGAGCTGTAGGGGAAGCTCCGGGGGCAAATCAAAGTTTCATAGTTCTGTTATTTAAAACGTTGGTCTTGTTAGTGTCTTGGTTTCTGGTGCACTTGCTAAACTATGCCAAGACAGAGAAAAATGACCCAAGGCTCAAACCTGCAGTCTCCGTGTTGAGAAGCAGAAGTCCTAACTAGTGTGCCACTTTACAGTCCTTCCTTAAAGACATGTAACCAATGTACAGTAATCCTGTAGTCGACTGTACATCTATAACTCCCATCACTCATTCCTAATACTGGGATCATGGACAATGGCCAGTCGCAGGGTTGACACTCTGACAGATAATGATTCATTCTTATTTATATTCTGTAATCTAAGCTCAAACAATCAACAATATATGCATGTCATTGAATGTGGCCAAAAAGTTGCGGAACATTCATTTTATAATGTAGCCCACAACACTGCAAGAGCATTGCAGAGAGACTGTTACACCATTTTGAGCTTCAATCAAATCCTTTTAGCCATTGTACATGAAGTTTGGTACGTAGCTAATTGCTGTTTTTTAAAAGCCTTGTGTAGCATTACAGACATGTGGAGGTGTGAGAGGTGCAATTGTTCTGGAACAGCACGGGAGAGAGGCACACATCTCAACACCTGTCGGAGTACAGCAATTGCCAAGTAATTGCTATTAATCAAGAAACTCATCAACCCCATGCAGAATCCGAACAGTAATTTTCTGGTGTTCTGTGCCAATTAAAATCAAAATTATTATACATTTAAGGACAGACTTCAAGAGGTGTAAAAGTCAGAAATGCATTTGAAAATAAGAATAGCATTTAATACAAAAGCACAGAAGTGGTCAAATTGTGGAGGCAAGCCAGGGAAATTTGGCTAGTGTCTGTGGGCTATGGGGAAATGGTGCCGCCTGTAAGGTCATGTTGTGAACCATGGGAATAGCAGCTTTGTGAGATTTGCTCGACAGAAAAACAGCAAGTGGTCATGCACAGCCAGGGTCAGCTTTATGTTTTACCCCAGCGGTGTGTGGAAACGTATTAAAAGTTAAGTTAATTAACTACTTGAGTAAGTAGAGCGGGCGGGATGGAGCCAAATCAATTAGCTATTGGCAGGAGAGGCAGGTCTGGGAAGGGGGGGTCTGTTCCAACCGCAGCCAAAAGACATACAAATGAACTGACTACACATCACTAAAAGAAAGATGGATACACAAAGAAAAATATGCACGGGATGGCAGTGAGGAATGGATGTTGGAAAATGAAAATCCAAGCTTGTGAATGTGCACTTTGGAAGCCGAACGGAGAAGGTGTGTCTTGGCAAAAAGTAGCAAACAGGTGCTACGTCTGAACACATGTCTCAACAAAAAACAACAGAGCTTTATAGTTTTAGGGAAGTCGTCTGAAAACCATCAAATTGAATCATATGCAATTGCACTGGCAGGTATAGGTAACTTAATAAGGTTTGTAAGGCAGATAGCTTCAAGTTGAAAATAAGTCTTGAGTGTATTTACTCAACTCAAAATACTTTGAAATGTTTAAAGGCTCATTTATACTCTACGATCGAAACGCAGAGGGATGCACACGGAGCCATCTCTCTGTCCTCTGTCGGCCTGAGTGAGCGCTGTCAGGGCGCCGACTGAAGTTTTGAAGTCAACACAAACCGACCCTGTTTAGTCCGATTTTCTGCATCGTTTTCTGAAAATCTAGTGAAAAAACCTCCATGTTTGTTGTTGTATTCTTCCTCACCTTCTGTCTTTCCAGCGCCCTCTGCTGGTTATTTAACATAACACATAAGTTGACGCATGGAAGTATAAATGTTCTGATGCTAAAAACTTATGAAACGCACAGATATATTTATGTATGAAATGGCAGCATAAATGAGCCTTAAGAATCACAAATATGTTATACAGACACATCAACAATCAAGCAAATGCATTCATTAGTTAAAAACCCACAATCTTTATCACTATTAAATACTGGAATGTTCTGCTGGGGACATTTCTCTGAATGGGACAAGCTGGATTTCAAAACATCCAAATCTTGAGAGAATCAAGTTGCGGCAAATGGGAACAGTCAATCAAACTAGATTACCCCTGACACATTCATCATGACTCTATAATCCTATAGTTTGAATTTCTTTAAAAAGTTCTGGTGTCTGTGCATCTTTCTGTGTGGACAAATGAGTAAACAGTTCTGAGTCCAGATATGATTGCCTCCGATAAAAGACTCTTAAAGCATTTTGACGTGACACAGTGTCTGCATAAATATTGTACAATGAGTTTAAGTCAAAGTTTGCACTCATGTTACTGCATTGTACAGACTGGGTTGAAATATTAAATCTATGGTACTTTGATATTTTGACTTTGTATTGAGCAAAAATAATTGCTCACTTAAAAGTACAGCATACCAGAAGTCATGACTCCAAGACCCACTGTGGGCTGTATTATAAGGGTTCTTCTACAGGTCAGGAGAGCTCAGATTGGTCGATGCATCGTTTATTCATCAAGAACTGGAATCGCTCAGGATCAATGTGGAGGGAGCTAATGTTTTATTCCCTAAATTCACAGATTCACAGCTTATTCACAGCGATTTGAATTCTTTAGTTCAAGCAAAAGCCAACTTCAGACCGTCGCTCGTTATTCTTATACTTCCTGGTTTATGTGAGACTGTGATAGAGGGTTGATAGAGGGGAAAGGGGAGTGCATTATTCAAACTTTCATTTTATTTTGTATTTTTTTTTTTTCACACAAAATCAGGTACTACAGCTTTAACAAAGGTGGTCCCATCCATTCTGGGGGGCAGTGGTAAAAGGGTGTAAAAAAATAAAACTCCTCATCCTCGAGCGTTCATTACATGCTTCACAGAACTGGCCACATTGTTATTAAGGTTTTAATTAGACTCATTGTACCATCACTTAGTCTGGCTGTATGCCCGAAGTGAGACCTACTTAGTGGCTTAGAGTACATGGAGAGGAGAATATGAAACTTAACGACATGCACTACTAGCCAGCTTTAGAAGTGCAGTTAGCTTATTAATACATTGTTCTACAGGTTAAGTCACCAAAAAGATATACATGACAGTCTGAAAGAAGGTATAGATTTTGTATGTAGGTATGCTCTCTACCTATTTAATGACAGCACAGGTTAAGTCTACAGGTTCTACAGGTGAAGTCACCAAAAAGATATACATGACAGTCTTAAAGAAGGTAGAGCTTTTGTATGTAGGTGTGTTCTCTACCTATTCAATGACAGCACACATGGTATATTGGTTTCTATTTCCCCACATATCCTGGCTAAATTTGTGAGCATAGCAAATTTTTTTTCTCCTGAAAATATATTGTATCCTGCTAAAAACTTCCAGAATGTGCTTTGGGAGCAGATAACGTTAACAGTATTTGTGTATAAGTGTTTTTTTATTTAATCATTGTTCACTCAATAGTGTATTATGTGTGTATTATAAATGTTAATATGGGGTAGACCTGTGTTTATTTGGAGAAATGCCCCTAAACCCTTGGTGGCAATGGGACAACAGTCTGCGCTGATCTGACTTCATTTTCACAATTTCATGATGTATTTATTTATTTTTTTAACTGTTGTTTATCCCGGTAACATGACTGAGGAACATTTCTAATTTACAAACATGACCTGATGATTCCAAAAGCTAAATATTGTCTTTTGCAGTTGACGTTAGTACAAACATGACTGTATCGCTGTATCATCTTCTGCCACTGATTTCTTACAGTTTTATTATAGAAAAATCAATTCCATTCCGTTCTCATGTTGTATGTTTTAATCAGAACTTTTTTGTTTAAAGTAAGAGTAAATATAGTATCCCCTTCTTGCTATAGCCACCATTATGTAGCAGCATCTCCATCTGCTGGAAGCTTGCAGCACAAGTCTTACTAGGAACAAAGCACAGAAAATGCAGAACCACAGTCAATACTCTCATACTATTCAATACATTATTACATTTTTTAGTTCCATGATTTAATATGCAGATTCATAACTGGTGCCTGAGTTGTTGTAACCAGACTCTTATATTTGAATAAACCGCAGTAAAAAATTAAATAAGTGAATATCGTATTATTTGTTTGTATCTAAGATATTAGGAGCATATTTTATTTTGAATTAAGGACTGATACAAATTGGCAGCTAACTGACAGGAAGTGACAGGGTGAGCCTAAATTACATTGCAACACAATAAAGCAAGCTCACCAGTGGATTCAAACATTTGCATTATATTAATATAAAAGCCTTAAAAATCTACTTTGAGATTTCAGATTCACTTTTTTTATGCCCACTCTTTATCTTTACAGTCTTTTGGCTCAATCTTCAATCTTCAGTCAGACCCCACACCTTTCCCGAGTGTGGTTCCAGCTGAGATCCTCCATGACTCTCTCTAAATATAATATTTACATGTGTGACTGGCAGCTTTCACAAACCAAACCACTGTAAACTGACTTTGCATTTTGGAGGGAAAATACTACTGGCACTAGAACTCCTGTTGTGTTCTATCGATGAGTGGAATTTCTTCTTTCACTATAATGCATAAACATAAAATAAGATGCAAATATAATATTAAAAAACCCTATAAAACAGATGGAAAAGGTAAATGTATCTGGAGAAATCGTTTGAATCAATGAATGAGCATGAATGAGGCTTTAAAGTCATGACAAAGAACAGAAATAACAAAATCACACATTCAATATTGTAATGTGTGCCTCTCACAAACTGAGCTGGTTTGTGCAGAACCAATGAGGCAGAATCAGGAGGAAACAGTGGCTGTGAAGTCGATAAAGCACACAGAAACACGCTAACAACACACATCACTCATCTTCTCAAGATCATCCAATCAGATCCCTCTGTCACAGCTCATAGCCCATCACTGATTTGTTTCTTGAAACTGTTCTTACGTTTTTCTGTTGTTGTTTTGGTTTTACTATATATATAGAGAGAGAGTCTGGTGGAAGAAAAGAAACACATAGTAAAACATATACGCTAAAAGACGATAGTTTCTCTCACAATCATTCACTGGCTGTAACTTAGATCCACCAGTTCACCAACACCTATACATACAAGGGGATGTAAATCAGAGAATGTAACATGTGAAGGACATGCAGACTCCATTCTGATGTTCTTACATGACACACAGAGGTGGTAAAAGTACTCTTACTCTTTCTAGAAGTAAGAGTACAGTTACTTCAAAATATTATTACTCAAGTAAAAGTAAAAAGTATTGTGGAGTAAAGCTACTCTATGCAGTACAATGTATTTAAAAAGTTACTCAAGTAAATGTAACTGAGTAAATGTAACTGAGTACTACCCTCTGCCTCTGTTATGTTCTACTCCACAGTGCACTTGCTTGTAATGAAAACTGATTAAACGTGTGACTGCTGAGTACATCAAAATGATTGTTATTCTTATTTTCACCAATATGGTTGTGGGTGACAGATCCTGGTCTCTGTGAGCTCCTGACTAAAGACTGCTACATTGGCTGATCAGAGGCTGCTATTGATTGGACACACAGAGTAATAGCTCAGATAAAAGGAACATGGTGGTCCAATCAGAGCTGGGCTGAATGGATCACAGTCTGCTCTTCACCGAAGCTGTAGGTCTTAAAACTGAGCACATGGAGAAAGCAATTTTTTCCAGACTGCGAAAAATATGTATTTATCACAGAGCATTCAGACACACATACGGAGCCGACTGACTCTCCACATTGAACATAAAACAACCACAGTGTGGGGCAATTTATGTAATAATGTATTTTGTAATGCTATTTTTTTTACAGTGGACAAGAGATGGTTGTATTAAAATTTTAGAATGATTAGCCTGACACAAACCATAAACACATGCCAAGAGTCTTTTGTTTTTAAACATTTCTGTCATAGTATATAAGTCACAGATATCCAATATAGTGAGAGTTATAAAAATCACCTATGAAGATACTATTCGGCTCAGGAAAGTCACAAATGCCAGTGTTTTTTATGCAAAATTACCATAAACGCAAACCATCTGAAATCCACAACAAATCCTTTGGGAAATGGTCTCCCTTCATTAATGCTAAATTGATAATGTAATAGTAGCTCATATGTATTCTTTCTAAAGTTGAAGTCTTATTCATTACAGCCTTATTGATCAACAGTTTACTTTCTGTACACTGTATTGATTTGTTAACAGAATGGTGTGCTGTAATCAGTTCCCATTTTGGACTCTGTGTGTATTGAAACAAATTGGATTGACTGAGTAAACAACACATCTTTTAATGCTAATTCAATTATAGTTTAGTTTTAGTCATTTGGCCCTAGAACAGTCGGCATCAGCTCAGCTCTATAAACTGACTGTGTCTGTCAAACCTATTGACTCTAAATGCTAACACATGCTAATACTTGGATTGTGAACTCTGAGAGAACACTAAGCCGAGCATACTATTCAACGCTTTTTTATGGATAGAGACAATGTTATAAATTAAATATGGCGACTCATTCTGCAGAACTTATCCAGTCCTCTCTGTGTATTTTTTGCATCCCCTCGGTCTTTATTTACCTCACGCGTTTCTCTGTGACAGACCTCTTCACTTTTACTCATTCCCCTTCATCCCCTCCCTCCATCCAGCTCTATCACTTTTCCTCTCCTCATTTGCCGGCTTAGTGCGCTCAGCCCGGTCTCTGTGTGTGTGAGATGTGCTGTTGGGCTGACGATATGAGCCATTTCACGCTACACTAGTGATGGCTGTGGAGACAGTAGAGGAGTTCACTAGGACGGCCGTACAAGCTCCAATAGGCCGC
>JAVQKC010070423.1:0-14722 GCA_036025475.1 Philypnodon macrostomus | reverse complement strand
GAGTAAGTATTGAAAAAGTAACGGGGACTTCAATCACTTGTAGCTTACCATCATCAGGTGTGACCGTGGAGTGAATGAATAATACAAATATGTAAAGCGTCTTTGAGTAGTTGTGAAAAGCGCTATATAAAATTGATGAAATATTTTGCTGATTAGAAAATAAACTAAAATGTTCCCCTTGTATGTAGATTTTGTAGATCCAGACTCAACTGAGCACATCAGCTGTAAACAAGAGGATCTATATACTGGCTGAGTTCCCTGTATCCAGTTTGAATGAAGCCAGAAGAGGTGAAGGTTGTCATTCATCATGTTCATTAAAAATGTAAACAAAAAGCATCTGGACAAGGGAGCAACACATGTTCATAAAAATGTAACACATTTTAATATAAAAAAACAATTTCATTTTTACAAATTGAATCAAACATGTCAAAGGATACCATCACAATAAAACCAGACATGGATTTAAACCATCGTGAACAGTGCAAAAAAGGGAAACTGACTTTGGCATTAAAAAAATAAGTTGTAGCTTATTCACATTTACCTGGAGTCTTCTACATCATTTACTCATAAGCCTCTGCATTCTAACAGAAAAAATGTAAACACTACAAACTACACACAAATGCACAGTATTTTACTAATCAAGTCCAGCAACGAGCATAATGTGGGTAAGTGAAAGTGAACCAGTGCATCAGTTCTCAGGCTGCGCAGTGCAGAAAAAAACAACTTTGACCAGTTTTATGTTTTGTCTCTTTACATAAAGAGTATTTTAAAGTTAAAAAATAGTTTTCTCCAATATGGAAAGTCAAGGCACACTCTTCCAAAATTATATATCTAAACACATTGTGCAGTTTTACAAACTAATGAATAGGAAGAGGGGTTGGATGGAAAATTCCAGTACACTATCATCTTGAGAGTATAAACCTAAGCTGCCAGGCATAATAATATACCTGTAAAAAACATAAACATCGCTGAGGTCTATGCTGGTTCTGGGGTAGGAGATTGATGCATACGCATATTGACTGAATATTAATCAGGAAGTCATAATCTGTGTAAGTCTTGGAAACGACGCATAATAAGTCTTTTTGCTGCTTTCTATAGACTTCACAATTCATCCTTTCAGTCTGAGACATCTGTTGCCCATTATCCTGTCACCACCATGTTGTTGATGTTCGCCAGGCTGTGGACCAGTCTCTTGGTGAAAAGTGGATGAGATTTACCACAATAAGTATGAGTGGTCTTCAAAAGTTGCTCTTCAAGAGGATCCAGCAAACCAGTCACTGGGTCTGTGCCAAACGAGTACTGCAATGACAAAAGTATACATTAGTTAATTAGTGAAAGTTGATGTTTTTAGTTCAATTTAAACAAATTAGGATTCACCAGTGGCTGACAGCTACCAGACAATTGAGCATTCATTCGAGGTGAGCTAAATTTACTTAACAAGCTCCTGGCTCTTTTCTGCTTGTTTAAAAAGTTGAAGAAGCAAGCGAGGAAAGCCTTGCAGGAGGGGAGGTACTTATAAAGTTAAAATGAGCAAATAAAATCCCCCAAATGCTGCCAGAACTCCCTTGAGAATAGCACTCAATCCCTTAGTTGTCTGGTATGTATAAGCAAAGTGGTGCTTTCAGCAGCTTTTCCGACTCGGACAATATCTTTCCCTGGATAAATTAAAAACTAAATCCTGCAAAAGCAATGCCAAACTCAGAAGGGACTCCCAAAGTAATCTGATAGTCAGCTCGGCCCAACATAAAGTGGGCTGGGTTTTATGCTATAGGCTTAGAGTCCGGTCATAAGTGGGGATTAGAGCGGGAAATTTCATGTCTTTCCAATAATGAAGGAGCCTTTACAATGCTCTAAGGAAATCAAAGGGGAATTACCATTTTTTATGCCGGCTCATTTGCTAGCGGTTGGGTCCCTGATATTGGGTCACAAAGAGAATGGCGTTTTTATGAGCGCGCACACACAATCGCACACTCATTGGTCATAAAGTCGCATTTACAGTTGCTTGTATTGATTTTGCGCGGCTGATGGGCCACTGTTGGGTGTGCAAACAGCAACTCTAAATGCACCGCTGGTTGTAAAAATTTAACTGCTGCTACATCCTGGACAGAGCTTTTGCATTTGAGGAGGAGGAAGAGTGAAGGAGAAGGTTTAGACTCAGACATACGACAGACAGACAGACAGACAACAGACAGAAGACAGACAGACAACAGACAGACGACAGACAGACAACAGACAGACAGATGACAGACAGATGACAGACAGGGAGTCAACAACAATAAAAGATGAACTACAACTAAATGGAAAGGTTTGGTTTTGAACTACCTTAATAAATAATAATGGGTCAAAAATGCCAATAACCACCAACATAACATCAAGACTGGTGCCAGAACAGTAGTTCACAAATTGATGATGTACAGGGATTGTCAACCATGTCTATGGTTTACAGAGAATGGTTTGAAGAACATAGAAAATGCCTTGTTGATGCCAAAGCTCATGGACTGGTTTAAGATAATAATAAAAAGCAATATTTTCTCAGACCACTACAATCCCATGACAACCATGAAGCAGGTAGGCTTAAGTGCAAGGTCTACCTAATAAAGTGGCCAGCGAGTGTATTTCACCTACACACGTTTTTGTAAGCAGTTGTACCAAAGGATCACCCTCATCTCGTTAACCTCCTTCACAGAGTATTCGATGTACTGTATAAATGCTCAATAATAGCCCAGAGGTTTTTAATACAGATGAACAAGCAGAAATGGATGAAATGGCCTCTTCTATTACATTAAATACACATTCAGCCAATCTATAGTACTTCACACATCTTTGCCTATATTGGCCATTGGAAAATCTATGTGTTTATGCCCTCTTGTGCATATATGGTACAGTTGCATTTAAGCATCCTGCTGTATCGATCTCACACTATAAAGCTGCTTAACTGCAGGCTGTGGATCAGCCTTTGGACTGATCTATGTCCAATGTTTTGTTAATAGAGAAAGCAATGAGACTTTGAACGTTGATAGCTTCATTAAGTAAATGCCAGTTCAACCATCAATATCATTACACTTGTGGTAAACAACCTATAAACATCCTCAGGAGAAATTAGCTTCGCCTCCAGCCCAGTGCCAAAGGTGGAGCTGGCTGTAGGCAGTCCCCAGCACCATAGGTCAGCTACAATTCAAGATCTCATCTTGGAGGAAAAGGGTTATAAAGGTCTCTTTCAGTCAGATGTTAAGACTCAACTCTGTCTACAGTTTCTCCATTCGTTCACAAGACTATGTCAGCCACCCATGATCTTATGATTCTCCCCTGAAACATATGTATTATTATTATTATGTAATTTTGTATCAAAATATCAAATATAATAGCTAATAGCTGTGACTGAAATTGATCTTTTGACACCTATATTATGAAAACATAACACAGTTAATAAGGCCGTAAACTGAAAATATTGAAATAACTCTGATAACCCAAACATACAAGCAGTTTTTTGGTGTCTGCAAAATGAATAGCCTCATAGACTCAAAATTGAACGTGAGTCATCACACACACACACGCACACACGCGCACACACACACACACACACACACACGCACACACACGCACGCACACACGCACATCAGACACAAACAATCACCTTTTGAATGGCCTCGTAAACGGCTCTAAAAGCAGGTTGTTTGCCGTCGTGGAAAACTCCTCTGTTTCCGTGCAGTATGTAGACCCCCTCTTCTTCAGCAGAGGCACAGTTACTGCCGTAGATACAGTGATCAGGGCGGTAGTTCCACTGACAAGGGAACTCCAGCATAAACTCTGAAGAACGAAAAAAATATACTTGTTTATTTCAGGTTTCTTTGATCAGAATCTTAGGTCACCGTTTACCTGGATTGTAATGAAAGATGATATTGAGAAGGTCCTGATCTCCCCAAGTTATGTTTAGTTTATACTTTTGTAAAAGAGGCATTAGCAGCTCCTCCCAACGCAGTCCCACAGATGTCATGTCATTCTGCCAACACAAAATAAGACAATACGTTTTATTGTCTTCTGTACAGATCTTTCAGGGAAATCAAAAATGCTGTCAGAGTTATACAAGAAGTAAAAGGCCTACAAACTAAGTAAAATAAAAACTATTTAAGTTACATGCAAATACAAAAGGACAATACATACAAGTACATTAAATAGAAATATAAGAGAATCCTATGGTATCTTGTGGTAAACAGAACCAATAGGATCCAGAGTGAATAGAAATGTGGTAGAAGGAGGACCCCTTGTGGCCAGAAATAGCAGCACAACAGAACAGTAAATTAAGAATTCTACGCAGACTCACCTTGAAGAACGCTTGTCTCATCCTGGTCATGTTCATGAGCATCACCCCTGAGTTGATGCCTGTCCTGCCGTAGTAGGGGTGGCGGGCGAAGCGGTTGTACCAAGCAATACGGGGCTCCTCGTGCTCCGGGGCCATGGCAGCCAGCTGGGAGGCATTAAATCGAGACAGGAATGCCCACAACTTGTCCACAGGCTGCAGGAAGATGATGTCCGAGTCCACGTACACCACCGAGTCCACCTCTTTTAAAATCAACTATAGACAAAAACACAGATATCATTATGGTGATAAAAGATTGTATTGTGATTTTACAATCTGCCTATATGTGAAGATTGTTGAGTATTCATATTATTAAAAAGGAAAATATATAGCATTATGATGTACATTGGATGTGTATCTTAACAGGCTTTTATGAAGTCTTCTGTAGAAGACAAAAAAATACAAAGTCAACCAAAATTGTGATCATGGCTAAAAAAACACCCAACCCAATTCATATAAAGTACTGCGCTAACGTTTTGGGCAAGTCAGCTCTTCCCCAACATTGTGTTTATAGGCTGCTCACATCTTTATGTCTCTTCATTTTTCAGACCTAATGATGTTGAGATCAGGTTTGCGTCACTGCAGATAATATATAATGTCTGAACTTCAAATTTAATATACATCCTCTCCAGTGTTAATCATAATACTATTTATTTTCCCTGTTTTTTAATAATATGAACACTGACATTGTTACAGTAAAAATGATGGAGAGCAGAGCATAAATGAATGCACTGTATCATGATTCATCATGATTCATCGGTCTTCCCAGATTAGCCGATTTTCGAAAAAACTTCACATTTCGATTTTTCTATCCATATTGCCCACCCCCACTTCAAAGCCTGTCTCTAAAACTCACAGGTAAAAAGAGGCGTTGAGAAGCACAGGGCTTAAAGAGCTTTTTCCACTCTGCAGCGTTCTCACTGGGGAAGCTGATGGAGTAGAGCGTGTAGTTGAATCTTGATCGAACTAAATCCGGCCAAGACTCCAGCTGAAATACAAATAATCCTTCATTGAGCTGTGGTCTGACACTTCATAGCCTCATCAAAAAAAACTTACAGCCTCCATAAAACTGGCATGGAGTTGATCTTCAGCAAAGATGTGCACACAGAGATGCTTGATGCTGAACAGTACAGCAGATTTCACCAGAGTGAGTGTCTCTTCCAGTCTGCTCCCACAGGCCACCACTGCCAGGTGCATGGGAGGGTCACCGGTCACCTCTGCGTGGCTCTGCTGACGCATTATATACCTGAGAGTAAAAGGTAAATGAGTGACATGCAGACTTCTCACACAAAGTAACATTAGATTGAGCCTAAACTGGGTCAAAACCAGGACCAAACAAGATCCAAACCAGGACAAAACCCGGATGAAATCAGATCTTGACCTGTGAATAGTTTAGTGTCTAAAAATCAGAGCAGGGCTAAAATAGGATCAAAACGAACTGTGTACCAAAGTTTGAGTAGCGCTGGAGGGCTAAGCAACACTGTCTGGACCAGAATACACTTGAACCAGAAGTCTACCCATAACAACACTCTTACAATAGCTCACGTCTGTACACATAAAACGATTGTGTGGAATTTAAAGAGGGCCTGTTGCATCCTTTGATGTGCATTGCCTCCAGCTCATCTCACCCACAAGCCATGTGTTAAAGTATACTTGACTGCAGGTGTATTGGGTAGCCTACTTATGGTGGCGCTCACGTCATTTGTGAAATAACATTTTGACCTTTAAATTTAACTTAATTCAGCCTGTCACAAGCAACAGAGCGACTGCTGCACGTAGTCACGTGAGTCAACGTTACCCTAAGAGTTTCAGATACAGACCGTGAGACCGTGAAGACATTCCGATGGATGACCAGGGTAAAGTAATGAGTATGATACTTACTGCAGCAGATGTTAGAGCTTCTACGCCCCACAAGAAGCAATCCCAACCTGTAAATCGAGTCTTACCTATTGTACCAGTGTGTGTTTTGGGTTCCAGTTTTGTCTGCGGCCCCTTGTCTGGCTCCAGGGTCTCTAGCAGGAATGACAATCCTTTTCGCACCGGCTCCTCCATCCAAAGCGTCCGAGTAAAACAGCTTAGAATAAAAATAAAAACCCGAAAACACGGCAAACACCATGCACAGAAGAAGTGCACGGATGTACCGCCGCATTATTGAGTTTAAAAGCACAACTCAAAGATAGAGACATGACACAGATACTAGCTACATTGTGTGCTACGCTGTGAAATCCACGCCACAGCTAAGCACTTCCGGCTGGAGACGTTACAAAGTAAACTCCGGAATGACTTAAATGTGAGGTTTGTCTCCCTCTAGCGGTCACTGGGATCTATTGCAAAGATAGAAAACACAGCGCACATAGGCTAAATGTAACATTTATTTGTTTTTTTTAAGCAAAGTACTTTTAGAATGAACTGACGTAAAACAGAAAACTAGTCTAAGGTCAAATAAAGTACAATATGGTCAACAGTTTGAAACAGACTCACTCAAATGGCCCAGAGAGTATAGGCTAGTGTTTTGGGCTATTTCTTTAGATTCATAAGCCATTGCCAACTAACTACTTTGTGCTACTGACGCACAGTGCACACGTTTGCGTAACACAACGAGCCTACAGGAAAATATACACTTTTGAACTGAACATAAAGCATACACAGGTTCAGTAGATTCGTTTTGTTGATAGTTTAGTAAGACAACAGTATTGGGAAAGAGCAGCTGATAAAGGCACGTCACAGCGGCCATGATCATTCCTCCCATGGTGTAAATGTTTATTGATTTTTATTTTTTTTGGCTGCTTATTTCAAACGCTTTTATTTTTAAGGCTTTCAACACTTCCTGGTCTTACCTCTGTTCAGGCCCTTTAACTTGACACATTGCATTGCGCTTGAACCGCACAGGCAGGAGGTCTCGACCTCACATGGGGGAAGGGTGGGAGCGATAAGCAAAGTTGTCTCCCCACTCTCTCTCCCTCCCCCCGGGTCTCAGCAACATTCTATTGGTTTCACCTCTGAAAAGACCCTTAGAGCTTTAAATGACTAGTGTTTTTACTGAAGTGGTTGCAGAAGGAAAAACACGCCAAAGTCAATTGCAATTCCATTAACACGGACTGTGGGAATGTGGTTTTGTTGCTGAAACTTTAAAGGTGTTAAAACGTATATGCAGCATTGGAAGTTTTGCAATGAATGAAAACTAGTTGAGCTCCACATTAACATAATCTGGGAGTGAACTTTGACACTAAATGTTATGGAGCCCAATAGGAAGCGCTTATTGAATCATTTCAGCAGATGGACCTACAAGTCACTGCTACAATACAAATCTGCCTGACAAAGGACTTTTAAAGTAAAGTACATAGAGTGCATGCATGTGCTCAGGGGTCTGGGCATTTTTTATCATAAACAAAGAGTACAAAGACAAAGTAATGACAAATTGAATTTTAGTTATTTTCTCCAGACATGTAATAAACAAGTACACAATTTAAAACAACTGAGCAAGGCAGAGAGAACACGTGACAAACACTAGTGTCTTTTCATTTCTGCAACAACCAAATAGAAAAAAAACACATCTTCTCACACGTCTCACAAGCCCAAACATCTAGTCCCAGCTAGTGTAGTGAACCTATAAGAGCTCTGACACAGAAACAATACTAGTAACAAACTATGAAACACAGCCTGTCTCACTATATATATATTGAGACCATATTTTATCATGCCACAAGAGTTCTGCTGAAAATGTGCTATAATGTCAACGGAAAGACATGACAATAACACTGGTATGATCACATCAAAACAACATATCGTAGAAATATCAATTCATATAGAATTTAACCTAGTTGTAGTTAGTTTGATCTATGGTAGTTCTGTATAGCAATAAATTCTAACATCTGCATTAAAAAGTGAATTCCTGAAGTCCATCATTTTGCAAGCTGTACAGTTCATAAATGTGTATGTGCAAAATAAAAAGAATTAACAAAGTCACTATGGCAACCACTAGTATTCAACTCAGCCCTGCGTGAAGAGTAGAGTCAGCATTTTCTACTGAAACAAAGCAGCTGCAGGCGGCACTGCAGAGACATGTCAAATATACTAGTAGACCTTAATAGTTCTATGTTTTGTTTTGTATGTTTGGCCCATGTACAGACAAGCAAAAAGACTGCATCTACACTCACTGGCCATTTTTGGGGAGACTTTGTATCGATTAATGTGACACCCAATGTAATCTTCAACTATAGATTTTCACCCATAGACTTGCCACTCACTGGATATTGTATAGCGAGAGATACATGAATGTAAAAATCCCACTAGATAATTTCTTTCACAAATACTCAATACTTAAATTAACATAAATTAACTTAAATCACTAAATTAATTGGTTTGATGAGAAGCAGGTATGTAAATAAATTGAGCGTGATTCAGTGAGTGTAGTGTCTCATCTTAGAGCTTTTGGCTTTGAAAATTAAAGACAACTAACAAGACTCTAAAGAAAAAATGCATTATTGTTTAAAAACAATTTTGTAATTATATTATACACATTTGACTATACTGTATTCATAGTGCTGTAAAAGTCACTTAAATGTCTACAGCAGAGGCAGAAAGACAGTTCAAGATGAATAGTCCACCATGAATATGTATTGGAGAGCGGAGGTTTTTTGGAGACACTGTAACAGATGCTTCAGAGAGTCCAGACAGGAGCTGACAAATCCAACGTGAGTTTCCATGAAGGTTGATCAGAGCTGGTACGCAACAGTTTTCACTGAACAAAATGTCAAAAACATCTTGAGTGCAGAAATACAGAAAGGAGAGTTTTCGGACTATCAAACCTAAGAAACTGCAGACACCAATAAGGCCTGCAGGAGGTCAAAGTTCAGTCCTGAATTAGGTCAAATGCAAACTACGTTGTACCTCGGATAGTGTTTCGACAGCAAGCTTCAGTGGGGTTCTTTCAGCTCATAAAATGTAAACAGTTGCATCTTCAGGTTTAGACTGAGTATGTTTTATATTGCTTATAGGGCAGTGAAAACTTAATACATATATGTAGGATTAAGAGAATCATCTTGCAATTGTTCTTGACACCAAGATATTCCGAAATAATCCAGTAGCTCTAAAGTATGAGTATCGGGATGCTCCAGCGGTGGTTAAGAGTGCAGATGTTAGTAGCGGCTGGCTGTTTGCTGTTGAGACGCTCAGTGGGATTCCCCGTTGATGGAGCTGCCCTCTCCCCGAGGCGATGAGGAGCGGGACAGGCCCTTGTCTGTGTTTTCAGAGCTGTTCCCGTTATGACTGAGGTGGTCAGACGAGGCGGCTGCATTGGACGACGATGTGGCGGAGGTGGTGGAAGGTTTAGGCTTTTCTTTAAAGTCTGTGATGATGACTGTCAGGTCCCCAACTGTCACCTCCAGGTGCTGAGCACTGCTGCGGTCAATGTTTTTTAACCTGGGCCTGAGTCACATGGAAACAGAAATAACATTATATACATAACTGGCATTTAGTAAAAGACATTTGTATTTGCATTGCACCACATGGAAATGTTCAGGGTTTGTTCAACTGTTTAAAAGATGAAATTCAAGCATTTTAAATTTTTCCAGTGGAGTTTGGGGTATGGTACTACACCTTGGTGCAGACTTTTAGGTGTAAAACGGCCTTAGTCATTTGGTGTAATATAAATTGTAAAAAGACATTTTGAAAAAACATTTTCAAGCACTTTTGAAATATTATGTTTATGTGATACATTTTGGCAAATACAATAACAATCAGGGTTCTTACAGGTGCTTGAAATCCTTGAAAATCCTTAAAATCTAGTGGTGTGTTTTCAAGGATTTCAAACACCTATAAAGAACCCTGATTGCTATTGTATTTGCCAATATGTATCACGTATATTATACTATACTATACTATGATCTGACCACAGACAAGAAAACTGTAGTAATTGGCCACTATAAAACTCTTGCCTGTTGTATAAATACAGCTTGTGAATTTCTTCACTTGAGTTTATGTCAATGTCATACATCATCTTGACTAAACAAGAAAGTATGAATGCCATCAGCAGCAATGTTTACTCTTGCATTGCAGTTAAAGCTAGCTGATCCCTGGCCATGTTTACCTCATTTTCTTGTGACTGTTCTTCTTTAGCGCTGGCTCTCGATCACCCTTCTCCCGCTCCACTCTCTCCTTCTTATCCTTCTTGGGCTGGGATGGCAACACAAACTGCTGCGTTACCTGCTGCTGGGTGACTAGTTGAGACACGGGACGAGGCTTCCTGATGGGGACCACACAGAAGAAGATATAGAAAGTGAGAGAGATTCACAATCATCAACAACACAGAACAGCTACTCACTAGATATTGTATCCTTCTCAAATCATCATAAACTTTAGACATGGTTTGGAAAATACAAGTAAATAGTCATTGTCTGGAATACCCAAAATGGCCCAACTGACACGAACCGTCTTTATTCTCATACTATGAACGTCAGCAGGCTTGTCAGTACATAACTAAACACATGTGATAGGCGACCTAATAAAGTGGCCAGTGATGCCAGAAAAGCACCTAAAACACTGCCACACACAGACGACATTTATAAAAGGTGAGAGAAGGTGAAAGAGATGCACAATAAGGCAGAGTAATGATAGGTGAAATCAGAGTGAACACATGGCTGCAGCTTCACAGTATCGTATCAACATAATAGAGCCAATAATGAGTGTCAGGAGTGGTTATAGGATGGGCCGGTTCAAGTGGTCTTAATGCTAGCCTCCAGTGGCATGGTCCATAAATAAAACGATCAGGAGAAGTGTAGGTGTGGAAAAGATTTGCATTAATCTGTCTCCGAGCAAAAGCAGAGGTATGAGAGGTGTATTCTGTCTTTGGGATTCTGGAGATGCAATGCTGAAAAACTAAAAGGATGCTTAATATTTTTGTTTTCCTAAAAGATGAAAAAAGTGAAGGAGATAAATAAATAAAATACTATATTTCCAATGACATCAAGGTCACACTGACAGAGGCAGATCCCCTTGACACTATAGAAGCTAAAAGGCCAAACATTAAAAACGTGTCTCCTGAAAGTCATATTTCTGTCCATAATGAATGGTTTCTGTCTCAAAATGATTCATTATGCAACTGTCTTGGCACTATTCTACATGCAAGAGGACCACAGTGGGATGTGTATGTGCGAATGTGTGTGTGTGCGCTTGTTTCTGGAGTGAGAAGCGTAGCCGAGAGCCGAGTGTGCTTGAAAAGGCCATCTGTTGACTAAGCCCACAATTGCAGAGCCTAAGTGCATGCACCAACACATTAACACTTGCAGAGGAAACACAGTTATATATGGGTGTATAGGAAATGCACACATAGACTTCAATGCATCCAGATAGTGCAGCAGAGAAGAAAATAGATAGCTAGGCATGAATTAACAGTGTCCATGGCGCAATAATATATGCAAATCTGAAACAGACCCCAGCTGCAACCAGAGGTGCACGAACATGACGGCACACAGCAGATGATGCATGAGGAGGACTGCCAAAAACTGCAGTCTGCCAAAGTTTCCTGAGCACATTCATACTTGTAATTACAGATTGAGAAAATTAAAGACTAGCAACATTAACTTCACTGCAAAATTCTCAGGCCGGTGAGCATCCTTAAACATAAAGTGTGTTCTAGATACAATGCTTCTTTCAATATCCACCTACTAGCCACTTTTAAGTAGACCATGTACCTAATTAAGCTTGACATTGATGGAACGTCTGAGCTAATCTTTCTTCGTTGTGTTTTATGGTTTTGACTTTAAACAGTGCAACAATTCCCATTCCTTGTTTCCCTCGATAAGGCTCTATTGGTGTGTGCTCACCTCTGTGTGAACTCTGAATAGAACATCGCAGTTTTGGCTTCGATATGCTTCATCGACTGTCCTTCATCGTTGGTTTTGTACAATTATGCCACAGTCCACAGTGTACAAATATAGTGAACTCAATCCTTCCAAACATTAGAATGAGCACCTGGCCCTGTATCTCAGTGGCAAAAGAGCCTTGGTGGCCTATTTAGTTTAATTTAGAGGCTTCCCTGTTCTCCCTTAGAGGAAATAAATAAACTAAAAACTCCCTTGTTCTCGGGGCAAAGCTGTTGTTTAACCATTCTGGGATGACCTAAATTTGGGACAAGCTTCAAAGGAGTCCCATCAAGAGTGAGATTTCTTCCAATGATATTGCCTTCACAGATCATGTAGCGAACGCAACGCTAGAACAAAATGCAAATGGGTCGCTTGGCCTATATAAACGCGTAATAGAGGGGAGATGTAGAGATTCCCCTAATATGTTGGTCTTCTCAGTATCACGCTACAGAACTGCTGACATGTTTCAAATGAGGATTTCATGGACTTCTCTTTGCTATATTTCTGACATATTCTACCTTGACCAGCAGCAATGTGGTGTCTGAACCGCTTTTAGTCACTCATATAAAAATATAGACGTTGTCAGTGTGAACCATCCTGCCCCGGGGCAACTGGGTCAGCGTCCAAAAATAAAAACAGGACTGGCGAAGCTCTCTGTTCATTGTGCTACTGACAGAGCGAACATTTTTAGTTTAAAAAGTGAATTATTGGATGTGGGATTAGCTCCTCTGGGCGAAAGTCATCCTCTAGCAGTGTAGATTGTGGATATGCTGGGGGAGCTAAATCACTTATAACAGAGCTGCAGAGCTTTATGAAAATGATCTTCCATAATTAAATAACAGAACACAAATAAGGTCTAAGTGTGTTCTATTTTCAGAACTATGTCCAGGTGGATTCTTTTTGAGTTCATGACCTGAATGTGTGGGAATCTTAGCAGGAATTCGTTTCTGTAATATAAATATCAAGCTAGTACTTCACAGTTAAAAGGATTCACACCAAAACTGTGTATGTAGGCATAACCCTATCTTATAGTGGTAAATGAAAATACAGTGCCTGATCCTGGACTCAAACCAGGGATCTCTAAGCTATATCTATTGGGCCAAAACCTCCTAATATATTGCAATTTCAGTAAAGCAAACTCTTTAACCCTGTTGGTTGAGTTGGTATGTTAGGGGATATCACTATCTACCACTAATGCATTGCTGACTAATTATTGTATTCAACTTTGGCCCTAAAACGACCAACAATTGCTAGCAATAGACAATCAACAACAGCCAAGCAACATCAATATCTGTGAATGGGGCATTTATGTACAAGATTGAAACACAAACAACTACCTATCAGTTACAACCCAATTTCAACAACTACCATTTTAAATGGAGCGTCACAGAGGTTATATAGGTTCATGATTACTCTGTCAATGATCGTCACAATGAGCCAGACTTTCACTAATGAGGCCTCTTTAATTAGCAGGAGGTGAAGTGAAAGGACAGCCTAACATTATGGGGGTTACTGCAGCAGGACTAAACAGGGCAGCCACTGTGAAACCCAATCAAATGGATATTACCTGAGCACTTAGGCCCTGAGCGCTGACCTCTATATGCCACTGTACGCTGCAAGCATCTTTCTTTGTGCATGAGCCTTTATTGATCGCTGCAGTAATTTCTCAGCCTAATGTAACAGCCCTTTTTGGACATTAATACAGCGTGTTGAAACTGTTGTTTAGATCAATATTTGTTGGCCTCTGCAGCAGCAAATGGAGTCCAACACAATGTGAATGATATAGAACATTTAAAAATGTCCGTGTAGGAGAGAGGTATAATAATTAACATCTGTTTATGTATTTGCCAAAGTTTAATTTATTTTAATAAACAACGATTGTCGTGTTGATAAGTCATTCAAAATATCACTTTTATTAGAGGATGGATGACATGAAGTCAAATTTATATCACAAATGACTAAACTTTCCAAAATAGTGGGTCATTGTGAGGTTAGATTCAACGTTTAGCTAAAGTGTAGATATTTATTTATTACAAAAATGTCAAACCCATTTAACAATACATGTGCCATACATGTGCCATACATGTGCCATAAAGGTCATTGTATTTCTTTTTGTAAGATATCAGATAAGATCAACTGACCAAACCTTTTTATCCATTAAAATAAAGTGTTGTAAATATAAAATAAAAGCAGCCTGTATTGACTCATAGTACGTCTTTGTTGTTCTTTGTTGTGTCGTTCTGCATGACGACAAAACTAGATGCACTAAATGGTTCTAAACAGAACCCTCTGTGGGACTGGACACCCCTCTAGAAACAAATCCTTGTTTCTATTAATGACAACAATTTGATTGTTCATTCAAATAAGCTTAATACAATGAGAGGTTTTTGGTGAAAATTCATACTGTCTTCTTAAGTTTAACTGTTTTCAAGGTTCTTTTTTTGAGACAGAGAGCTTTTGTTTACCTGCTTTACATGTTTCGACTACATCCTGTAGTCTTCGT
>JAVQKC010070413.1:0-13641 GCA_036025475.1 Philypnodon macrostomus | reverse complement strand
TTAAAATGCACTAAATACAGGAAAGTTGACTGTTCTATCGGATGTGTTTGAGGAGAGGACCCCCAGACCCCTCCATGTGATAAGGAAAGAGTCAAAGGTTGAATAATGTTGTGATAAATGAACAGGGAGAGAGTGTGCACCTGGATACGCACCACAGTCACGAGGCTCAGTCTGATGAGGTCCAGTTCAAATGTGGTCGATCTCACGCACTCAACAAGTCATTCAGTCATTGTCTCAGTGAGTCTCAGTTCACTAGAAATATGTGCATTCAACTCCCGTGGACGATTTCAGAATACAATCTAGAATAGAGTCCGTGTGAGCTGAATGCTGAAGTTATTTGGACTGATCTACTTAACTAAACAATGAAAGATGTTTGTGAATGAGTGCTTGTAAATTGAGTGATATTATTTCAGCCAATCAGAGTCCATCTGTGTGTCCGCTCATGTTACTGCGGACACATCTGTTCATGGTCCTTTTCAGACGCACCGGTCAGTTTAAGTGCGTCGTCTGAACAAAGGCCTATATTTACATCCAGACTAAAACAGGTCTCTAGAATATCCCAATACAAGATTTGAGAATGAAATGTAAATTGTTTTTCTGGTTGAACGTAGAAACATAAATATGATCTATAGAATAAAGAATCATTTTCAGATTTTAGTTTTTGGTTGTTTGTTTGTTGTTTGTTTGTTGTTTGTTTGTTGATCCCCAGCACGTACCAAATAGACCCTTTCAGAGTTTGTAAACAGAAAGTCATAATCATAATACATTTTCACTGGAGAAATTAACATTAGCCTCAAAATATTGCAAAGTAATATGGTTTTGACAAAGTCCCTCCACTCTCCACATGTAGGTGATGTCAGAGCCTGGGTAGGAAACATTAGTGAATGTACCTCACATTGTATGTTTATTTAATGTACACATTAGTAACAGTTAGACTTTTGGATGGAGACAAGTCCCCACAGAAATGTTGAAGATCACACCCATAGTTTTTTATTGTATGTTCAGAATTATTCTATCTATCTCTCCACAAACACTACATTTTATAAAGTTAACTCACTTTTGCTCCAGTCGCCTCCGTTCAGGAAGTTTAAACATTCATCGGACATAGAGTCTAAAAGTGAGGCTTTAAGTTCTTCCTTTAATAAAACAGTAATATTAGTTTGTTTTGAGTTTAGTCACATCATCATCATCATCATCATCATCATCATCATCATATCTGAGTGAATAACTGGATTCAAACATATCTTGAAGCTACAGTTGTGTTCAGCTTCTGTTCTGTCGGCATAACTGTCTCTGACCAGATCCACGAGATGATATGTAAGAGTTCCTGTAGGATCTGTTCACATCAGACGGGATATAGGCCGACGGATTCATATGACGACTTGTCTCTCCAGAAACATCATTTGACATCATTTAGATTTCACTGGCCACAATCACCTCAGTGCTTTTCTATAGGAACCATCTTTACGTGTAAGACTTCTTGATTTTGGTTCTCCGTGGGTTCCTCTTTGCCCCATAGATCTATATATATGTGTTTGGCTTACGTGTTGAGGGTCTGTAGGGTCAGGGAATGCTCTGGGACAGTCCTTTTGATTGTGTCTATTGATTGTTATTGCTCACTTATATCTGTTTACAGCCCTCTGAGGCAATTTTCTCGTGATATATGGCTATACAAATCAAATTGAATTGAAAATCCAGACAAACACTAGAGCACAGTAATCAGCAGTAATGATTTGTTGACATGGGTTCAAACTGGTGTCAAAAAGAGACCACTCCAGTCTGAATACTGCTCCCTCCCCGCGGCCCTCCCCGCTTTTTACTGTTTAGTTTGTAGTGGTATTGCTTCATTTTCGCCTCAATGGCCCTAGAACCGGGGGCCCTCGTGTGCTGAATGGGCCCTAATGCAGATCCTGTTTGCTCTATTGACTCGTCTCCCTCTGAAGACGAGTGCGCTCTCCACTGCGCGCTTTGGACCAGGTCGCCGTCTGCTCCCTCCTTTTACGCGCAGGGGACGCACAGCGGTGGCAGCTCGCACAAAGGCCCCCGCGCCATCAATCAGTGAGCGCGCGACGGCTTTAATTATCGAAGCACCAGGCCGCATCAGCGCAACGGACTCTTTGGGGTTTTAAGTGGAACAGGAACAATGTTTAGCAGCGAGTCGAAGGTTGTTGCTTTGTAGGTGATCCATGTCGGTGACTAATGCTCCACTGATACTTTATAGTGTGTCATTAGGATCGTTTCTAGAAATGCGCGTGGTAAACATTGAGACTTTGATTTGAATTGGAGGAACTAGTTAAATCTATTTCGTTACTAGAACATTCACAACAAAAGCGCCTGAAAAAGTCTTAATGAAGATACTGTAAATTAATATGAACATTGAAAATATATAAATGTGTAGATTTTAAATCATATTTCTCCATATCTAACCCATATCCATCTGGTATATTTTTGTTATTCTATTTTATTTTTTGTTTTATTTTTATTTTATTCTGTATTTATTGTATGTTTAGACTTGTTTTATGTTAACTATTATTATTAGCATTATATTAGTTCATCAATGATTCCTATTTGCTGAATTATTCTTATTATTATGAATCTTCGTCTTGACAAAAGCCTGCCCCGCACATTATTATGTTGCGTAGTTAAACGTTTTATCAGAGTTGGGGTCGATTTTTGTGTGTTGGAACATTTTGACTGTTTTCCATCCCACATCTACCCTTATATGTTAAGCCGATAAACTAACCAAACTCCTAAACTCTGGATTATTACATTCGGAGCTCGCAGTGACAGCTTTCTGTTTTGTGTGCGTAATAATATCCGCCATGTGCGCTCGAAATGAAAGAGAAAGTCTGGCTGGAGGCTGCTCCGAGTCCTCGCGCCTCTATAGAGCGGGACTATTGTGTGCGCGTGGAGCTGCTGCGCGCGGACAATGCATGTAAATGTGGCCCCGGACCCGCCTCGGCTCGACATCTGCCAGGACGCATTCATTCAAAGACTCTGGGAACCCCCGCCCCCACAGAGCGTCACGTGACTGTCGGGAGCAGGACAGGTCCGCGAGCATCTGCGTGGGGACAGCTAGCGCTGGTTAAAATCAGAGAAGAATTCCTTCACTTTGGGATGGGAACCGTCATTACGCGTGATGGGTCTGTGCGTAAAAGACTGGAGCAACACGTGTCAATGGCAAATTCCTCATCCAAACTACCAAATATACTGATCAGGCACAACATTTTGACCCCCTGCACAGGTGGTATTAGGTTACTGAATAATAAATGTAATAAAATACTCCATATCCAAATGATTATTGAAGTAATGCTGGGTCAATACTGAATAACTGTTGGGACGTGATGTTCATTTTGTTTTCTATCAGAATCTGGGAAAAAAATAATGACTAAATTCCTGTGATTCATTTCCCCCAAAATAGAAGAAAAAACCCAAAAAGCATAATAAATAAAAAAATATTTTACAAAAAGCCACTAATCTAATCAACATAACATATAACATACATGGGTACAAGAGCTCGCTCTCTCGCTTGAGTTCCAAAGGATTACTTCAGTAAGAGTATTGTTACTTCAATATTACTAATATTAAAAAGTACAAAAGTTTGTCAATACTCTTAGAAGTACAGTTCATTTCAAAGTGTATTTATATTGCACATTTAAAAACATCAGTTGACCAAAGTGCTGTAGGATCTAAATACAATCTCAATAAATCACCATAAGGTTCTATCTGCGTTCTGACTCCTTTTGAGTAAATCCACTCTCAAGTCAAGTCAAGTCAAGTCAAGTCAAGGCTTGTTATTAGATATAACTTTATATTTCTACATATAAAAAGCTCAAAAATAAATAAAACAAAACAGTTGCTATCATAAAGTTAAAGTATCCAAGAACAGGAATGTAAATCACCAAAAATGGCAGATAGGATCTAAGGGGACGAACTGCAAAAGTAAAAAATATATCAAATCTGTAAAAAAAAATACAATTTAAATGAAAATAAAATAGTTGTTTTTACAAAATAGAAAATCCCATAAACGCCCTCAGCTGGAGTTAAAAGTGAGATAAACCCTGAACTGCTCAGAGACTGGACTCTTACTGATGCAGAATATCCACAGCTTTGGTGGGGCCAGAGAAAGGGATCTGTGGCCCCAGGTTTTCGGTCTGGCCCTGGGAACCTCTAACAGAATTTGGGATGTGGACCTCAGGGCTCTGGATGGGGTGTGAACATGTACCAGCTCTGACCGATAACAGCCAAAGATTATTACATTTTTAGAACTGAGGAACTAAGCCCCATCTCCACCACGGCCTCACAGCGGTGTTTTGGAGATGTCTTTGTCAGTCTCTCTTAAACCTCGACAGTCGTCCGTTTTCAGTGCTTCTGACACATCACATGTTAAAGTGTTTGATGCCATCTCTAGAGGACATCTTTAAAGACACCCATCCCACCCAGCTCACAGCAGCTCAGGAGCATCGCCTCAAGAACCTCACACAAGACTGTTAATCCAGAACAGAAGCTGTCCCAGTGAAAGAGAGAGCACTTTTCTCAATGATCTATAAATGCACCTCTGCACCACAGTAAATGTGTACTTAAATAATCGATGACTACTAATCTGACTTCTGTTTGGTCCATGACAATCTCTGTGTGCTTCTGAGGAACAGTATTTCAAGAAATGAAATCTGAAAACTGAGGCAGTTGGCCCCAACAAGCAATATTCTTCCTTAAGATCTGGAATATAAGGAATGTGTGACGTTAATGTTAGAAGAATGAGAGACGAACAGGATCAGAAATTATGTGTGAGAGGAGAGGAGGGATAGTGAATATATGGGACGTGTACAGAGGAGGGATAGTGAATATATGGGAGAAATAGTGAAGTCCAAAGAGGAGACTTGTATGTCGTTGAAGAGCTCATAAAGCTGGTGTAAGGGTAAAGGATGCAGAGGATGATTCTAGTTGGAGGCAGATGATTTGCTGGATATATTGTGCACATTTTTCATAGTTGCATAGTTTCCTCAGAAGACAAATAGAGCCTTTTCACCCATGAGACAAATACAGTTTCTCATTCGTCCAATTAATCTCCACCACTCAATCTGGACTTCTATTTTCACTTGGAGCAAAGTCTTCAAAAGCTCCTCTTCACTTGTAGTTGCAAACTCCAGCACAATTTCTCCTCGTAAAGTGACTCGGGGCCAAGTAAAATAAATCAAGACGTCCCGCCCTCATCGCCGCCGTCAATCACCCCCCCCCCTTACCCATTACCATTGATCTGAAGGTGTCCGGAGGAGCTACTGTCAACACGCCTTTTAGCTTTATTTAACCCGCGCGAGCACACGCTGTCTCCAGGCAGCTTTAAGGTTTGGCGTGCATACGAGTCTTGGAGCAGTAACCAGGAACCACTGTCAGGGCTCTGGGATGTGGGGTGGTCTCCAGAGGATGACTTAGATGCCAGCTGCAACAAAGAGAACTAGAAAGAGATGCTTGTTTGGCTTCTGTGATGTATCTATCATATGAGAGGCAGGACAGTGTCCTCGTCTAACCCCTAAAGAGTCTTTAGTGAGAGTCTTTGGAGCAAGACACGGAATTACCCTGGGAATATATCAGGGAATCTGATAAGAGAGAGGCGGGAGTCCATAAAACAATAAAAACTAGTTATTGTGGTACTTTTCACACCACAATATTTCTCTTTCCAAGTACAAGTATATCGGCCCAAACTGTGAATATACCAGATGTCAGTGCAGGCTCCTCTACCAGAGAACTGGATTTCATAAACCATTTTTCAGCTGATTCTGGGTTTACCACAGAAAATCATCTACGTTTTACAATCCAGGGATTTGGGTGAGCTCAATACCTCGTGACCCACTAGATTCTCTACAAAAATTCTCCCACATGAACAGCCTTAACCCCTGCAGGTGAACTCTATTGAACAGCTAAACCTTATTGACGTCACCTATTGACCAGTGTTCAGTGATGAAGCGAAACAGTCTTGGAGGATGTTAAAGACATGGATTGTAACAGAGACTGGATCAATACCAGGAAGCGTAGTCTTACATTTTACTCCCTCAACGTTTGTAGTTTTGAATGGGCTAATCCAGTGGTTCTCAACATGTGGTCAGGGTCCCATTGGTGGTACGTAGGCGCTTGTATATTACATTTTGATTTTGTTTCTATTTTATTCCTGCTGTGGTTAGAGTTTTGAATTGTATCTTTTAATCACTGCTTAGTCTTCATTTAGACCTCATTTAGACTTCGTTAGGTCCTGGTTTAGATCTAGTTAAGTTCTTTAGATCTTAGTTCTTCATTGGTTAAGTGGATTTACACCTGGTGGAGAGTAGACTATGCTGGTGTGGACCAGGTTTAGTTTTTTTCTATTAGTTCTGGTTTAGACCTCATTTAGACTTGATTTTGACCAGACCTGGTATGTTTAGACCTGATGGTTTAGACCTAGTTCTTTAGATCCTAGCTCTTTACTGGTTAAGACCTGATGGAGACCATGTTTAGACCTGGTTTAGTCCTGCTTTAGACCTAGTTTTAGCTCATTTCAGCCGTAAGATGCTACTTGGAAAGATACTTGGTGTGAAAGTTTAAGCAGGACCGGTGTAATCATTTTCACTGCTGTGAATTGTCATAAAAATGCAAATAGAATCACTTAACTCTAATGGACCATGAGTCTTTCAGCCAAGATAATCTCTGCCAATCTGCTCCAGGACACTTCTACAACACCAGCACTTACAAAAAACAACAACATTGTTTTTTTTCCAGGAGCCAACAACCGACTCCCGGCGTTTCCTCACCGCGTCCATTGGCTACAAAAGACCTGCCAAAAATATTAGGCTGATTGGCTGTTGCTAAGCAGTTTGACCCAGCCCTTCGAAGCAGTCCTGCGGTGAATGCAGAGGATAGTTTGAGAGAGTGAAAGAGTTCAAACTTCAGAGATGGAGAGATTTGTAGAGTGAGCAGATCAAAGCAGAGCGCAGAGCCTTTGTACTGTAGATAAAGGAGCAACAGAGGTGGGGGCAGGGCCGGTTAACATGACAACTTCATGAGAGGAAGGGGGTACATCTACAGGGAGAAGTGGAGACAATACAATGCAAAGCAAATATTCTTCGTACAAATCAGGAAAACTGGTTCATTTACATTTTTATTTTTTTATTTAAAACATTTTTCATATTGGACATAAATAAGTGGTTTCCAACTTGTGGGTGAGGACACAAATATGGTTCACTGAGAGGTTGTAGATCATTTCAAACAGATATGTGGCCAAACTAGCAAAATGACTATGGGAACTGATTTAGGTTGACATACAATAGAAATATATGAGCTGCAAACAAAGCATCACATTTGGCCCCAAGATGCTCAGCTCTACCCGTCACCAAAGGCTTAAAAACATGCAGCTTGGGGGCTTTTCTGCTGAGTGAGACAAAAGCACAAAAAAAAGATGCAGAAACTGTTAAAGAGGAGAGTTAGAGCTGCCTTGTCAAAAGTGTCAAAACACAAGTACCTTCTTCAATCACCGCGAGCCAATTAGCTGCACTTCTACCACTGCCACCCTCAGAGACACACAGGATACAAGCCTACTGTTTACACAACTCATGTCTCTAAGGGGAGAGGGATGCAAGCCTGTCGGACCAATTGCGTCCAAGTGCATCCACGAAGCTGGCCAATGAGAGCGCGGTTTTCCACCAATGAGAGGGTAGAGCTGCGGCGCGATGGCCAATAGGGAGGCGAGAAAGTCTGTAACCATGCAACAGTGAAGGGGTAACAACAATATGAGAGCATGGGGAGCACGTGGAGGAAGTTATGGCTTCAGCAGCAGCGGCGGTGGGGATGGTGGAGGAGGTGGATGGTGGTGATGGATGGTGGTGGTGGTGGGTGTAGGATAGTGGGGGTGGATGGTGGTGGTGGTGGAAGTGGATGGTGGAAGTGGATGGTGGTGGATAGTGGGAGTGGTGGAGGTGGTGGGGGATGGTGGTGGATAGTGGGGGTGGTGGTGGATGGTGGTGGGGGTGGATGGTGGTGGGGGTGGTGGATGGTGGAGGTAGCTGATAGAGACACAGCCGCACCCTACTGCTGCCAACACTGCAACATGTGCGTCTGAAGGGGGGGGGGTCATGTCTGGGGAATGAAGTGATGCACGATGTGGGAAAGTTTGAAGGAGGATGAAAGTACATCTTTAATCTGTGCAATAACATGTCATTTGTAAATATCTGAGACTGAAGAAGGAAGTAATTAGGAGCTAGGGAACAAAAGTGACCAAGTGCTTTATCTAGTACATGTTTAATGTTTATTGTTTGTTATTTACCAAACTAGGACCAAAAACAACAACAGTATCGTTTTGTAGAAGCAGAGTAGAGCTTATATAAGAATCCACTTCATTTAAAAGTCTCTCTGAAGTTGTAAACAAGTGAATCAAACAGTATTTGATGTTTATATAACTGCTCTGACCCTCGTTAAATCAATCGTCTTCGTCTGAAGTTGACCTCTCGTCTAGAGGTCACTGCGGCGGAACTAAAGGGTGTGGCATTGATGCAAAATCCTCATACGCCGGTCTAGTCCCTGTCCGTGGTCCTGAAACCATCACACGCGGAAAAATACAAACTCCGTGGCGCCACTCTGCTGCAACCCGATTGGCCAACGGGAGGATGGGAGACTGCTATCCGATTGGTTGTTGCTAAGCAGTGAGAGAGCCGTGCAGCGGAGGAGGGAAAACAAGACGGTGTGGTCCAGACCCAGTCCTTGTTTTGAACCAGACTACAGTCTCAGTGCGGCACAACCGGAGCCCCACCCAAACCCAACCGGCCCTGGACGCACACAAATAACCACTGACCTAAAAAAATTCAGCAAGGTTCATCAATCATCACCAAAACATCGCAGGAATTCAAGATACCTTGGCTAAAAGAGGGAGGGGAAGCAAGAATATCCGTTGTGCAAGCTCCTCGAAAGCATAGATTATATATATATATAGTATTATTTCAACTACATTTTAAAATAGAGCTGGCTAATTATATAAAAAGAGTGTAGTGAAAAGTATCTGTTCATGGAAAAGGTGGGTCACATTAAATGAAATAAATGAATGTGGTTATATAAACACTGCAGCAGTCTTAATCAACAGCGTACAGTCAGTGATGTAGAAGCATGTTCACGATAACACGTGTGAGTTTCATCTCTATCGGTCGTCTGATATTTTTGGGACATGGGCTATTAATAAAAACTACAGACAGAGGGAACTGACACAGAAAAATGAGAGGAAAGAAAAAAGGAAGTCTCCCTCTCCCTCCCTCGCTCTCTCTCCCTCCCTCTCTCTTTCGATCCCTCCCTCCCTCTTCTTTCGCTCGCCCCCCCCCCTCTCTCCCCCTCTCGCTCGCTCCCTCCCTCTCTCCCTCCCTCCCTCTCTCTGTCCCACAAAGAAAGTGTAGATTAGACTTAATTAGACTGGACCTTTAAAACAATATTATAGCAAACATGTTAAGAATGTGAGCATTTAAGTTCATTTCTATAAACAAAATAATGATTTGATTTACATGAACTTATTTTTTTTTTTACATAAAGACTATGGCATGTATTAATGTGGGTGCAAGTCTGATTGAAAAATGGCTTATTAACAAGTGGCAATGTGAATGAATCTATTTTGTGCAGCAATTGAAATGATTCTATTTATTATTATTGAAAGTTTGACTCATTTTATGACGACAATTCTCAAATTGTTGAACTGTCATATCTGAATCGAAAAGCTACATTTCTACCCATTAACAAAACTCTCCTCATTATTTCTACCCTTCTCTTCCTCCCCATGTTGTTGCACGGACGGTGGTTTTTAGGGCAATGCGGCTGGACCCAAGTTCCCAACTCAAACCCTGATCCCGGCCCCTCTCTGCGGCACATTGGACGAGGAGCTGGCCGGCAGCGCGTGATTGGGTGTTGCTAAGCAGTGGCTGGAGCGAGCAAGCGCAGCGAATGTCCCATAAAAGAACGTGAAGCCATGAGGTCCAGAGGTGAGCGGGACAATAAGGGCAACCGTCACCTCAAAGTGTCCCCGTGAGGTCACAATAACAAGAAACACACTTCTGATGAGTGTGTGGGTGTTTGTGTCTTTGTGAGGACATCATTGAAATCCTTGTGTGAGGTCAGTAGTCTGGCAGGTGTACAGATATCAGCTCCTACAAGAAGTACTGTATTAAGGCATTTTTCAACCCCCAAATCAAGCAGCAACTTGAGCAATTCCCGTGGGTTACCTCACACAGCAGATGGATTGTGGGTAATCACAAAAGTGCATCTTCAGTTTCATTAGGCCACTTAAAAAGACCAATAACATCAGATTATACCTTTTTTGATTTTTGCAGGGATTATTGCAAAAATACTCAACAAATCTTACCCACTGAGCTCACACCAAATTTGTTGAGTTTTCTGTGACAGACTGGGATTCTTAGATTGCATTTGTTTGGTTAAAACTGTAACTGACAAAAGCTACCTCTTCTTCCAACAATATTCTAATAAATACAATGTTATTCAAACCAAACGATGTAAGCTACTCCTAATAAACCCAGACAGAGAAGAGAGTCTCGTTACTGTGGCACAGATGTGACCGTGCAAACAGATGTATAGACGTCAGTTTGAGGTGACATGCATCAGTCGCACAACAGCAGCCAATGACACACAATCACACACAAACAAATACAATATTTATAAAACATCACAGCAGGCTTAAGCTCTGAGCACGGCAGACAGGCACAGAGACATGTCAATACACCGAACGGCTCAACATTGACACAAAGTTCAGCAGACCACAATTCAATTCAGTTTTGAAGCATCACATTTAACAAGATCATTATAGCAACTTTAGTCAAACAAATACTTGTGTGTGACGTCAGTGCCTGGGTAAAGAACATTTTTTAATTGTGCTATTACCCTATAAGCTAAGGTAGGCTACATACCAAAACCCACTGAGGTTTAGCAGGTTCATTTCGTCCTCATATTGTTTGAAGCATGATATTTTGATCATTATATTTACGTTTACGTCAAGGTACAAACAAGGTAAAATCTCTTACCAAGAGAATTGTTGCCAGTGCTCATGTGTTCAGGTGTAACAGAGTTCTCCATTTATAACGGGCTGCCAAGGCTTTGTCATAAACAGGTAGTTGTCAGTCGTCTGAGGTGTGATTGTGTCTAAAAGTGGCACTTGTAATCTCAGATCTAGTGTTTGACTTGTGGAGGCACCTGGGGAGAGGAAGGTCAGTGCAGCGGTGATGTGTTTATTAAAAGAGGCTGGACTCACTAAAGCAGCACATTACCGCCACATGTGTGATATACGATTACAATCTACTCCAATAAATGAAGAACTCATTTTATAATTAGACGTTGTATAAGTGTTAATACTTCTCATAGCACAATTACCCATAGCAGACAGAGCACTACATGTAGAGTTTCCCAAGCCTCCCTCTCCCCAGACGCTTCCTGCGGCAGAAAACTGAGGTGTTCCCAGGAAAGAGCTATGCCTTATGGGACATGCCCAGAACATCTAAACTCAATCAAGAGCTTCTTTGGAGAGGCTTGTTATCGCCAGAAAATATAGGCTGCACTTTATAAAGTCTCAGGTTAAAGGGTCCATAAGTTAGTGGATGAACCCGGCTTTACAAACAACAAAAACCCTAAAGAGTATAGCGTGCAAAGGAATCCTGAGCTCCACCAAACAGCTGGCACAAGAATAGTTTGACCTGATAGTTACCTTCACCAGACTCAATTCATTTTCCTACATTTGCCCTCTCATGAGAAACAGTAACATCTAAGAAACATCTAATATTGTATCTACTTTATCTTCATATCGTAGGCCAGTCTATGGAGAGTGTGTCCTCAGACCGTTCTTGAGACATCTGTAAAGTTCATGGCAGGTCTCTGGGGGGAAGCGGATGAAAACGGTTGGTAGTAAAACACACTAGAGACAAGAGGACTCAGACAGAAGTGGATATCGTATAGAGGGTGATGGTAAATCTGCTATAGATGTATAACAACAACAACAGATGGAGAAATACCATATGAACTGTCACTCAATCGTCTTTATTGTTCTCAACAGCAGCTTGTGAATCAATTATTCACTGTTTAGCATCAAAACAATCTTTTCATTTTTATGTTTATTCAATCATTCATCTTGGCCGTTTTCCCAGTTAACTATGGGCCTTAGGTGGGGTACACCCATTTGCAAAGTCGTCCACAGACATTCACCTTCACATTCAAGGGAGAAAACCCACAGGGAGAACATGCAGACTCCACTTTATACAGATCATACGTTGTATTTGGACAGCCCGAGAATAAAACCCACATCCACACAGCTTTTTGAATTGATCACTTGTGGACAGAGCTAAACCAATCTGCTTTTGTTAGCGCATATATAAAACTGACTTCAAAGCAGTAAAACCACAGACCCAGACATAGAGAAATACTTAATAATGTAGAACGTATGGGAAAAGACGTATACATCTATGTAATAATATATCAAAGTGCATGAGTAAACCATCCTATAGAGCCTACTAGCACCTCAACACAATACAGGCTCAATAAATCACGGACAGCTTTACTGAATGGAGCTTTTCCCTGATCAAGAAGTGTGGCATTTTCTAGTTCAGTCGTTCTAATGTCAAAAAAATCTCACACAACCATGAAATTCCAGCATCTTTCCCCAAAATTCTCAAAGCTTGGACCAAACACATGTTCTAAGTGTATGCATAGTCTTCTCATCTACAGGCAGCTCACATAGCTAAGCCCCTCCATATCCAGGGTTAACGTTAGCAGCAGAGCAGAAAGAGAGGAGCACATTTGGTGTATAAATAATGAACGTTTTATTATCTGTGTGGGGACACTCAAGAATGGGAAGTTAAATACTGCATTATTCAAAAGCCCTGAATATGAAACCATACAAACAAATCAACAGGTTCAAACAGGTTGATGATAAATGCAGATGTGAAAGAATACATGGTTTTAGTGTCGGACTCAGTGTTTCACAGAGTTGAAGACTCAGGAGTTCAATAGGGCTGTTAATCACAATATAGTCAAATTCACAAAGGTTGAGTCTTTAAGCAATCCTCTGCACAAAACAAAACATGTGTAAAAAAAAACCTGCTCCGCTTGTATGTTTAACCCCTACAGACCTGTTCTGAAAGGCATGCGGTAATGTGGCTCTTCGAGACTGGTTTAAAATGTGCTTTTAACAGAATATTGGTTTTATAAACAATATCGCAAATCTAATATGTATCATAAAAATCACAATTTGATTTTTTTTTTTTTTTTAATGGTGCAGCCCTATTTAATAACATATTAATGACCACATCAGGAGCAAGGGAACAGTCTAGAACTCTCATAATTACTTTACTGTAAGTGCACAAAATCAAAACCCTAGTCTTCTAACTCCAGGAACTCCCTCACAGAAGAAAGCCACCTTCAAATCACCATCAACTGTTTTTGGTGAATACTTATAATACATACAGTACAGACCAAAAGTCTGGACACACCTCATTCATTCAATGAGTTTTCTTTATTTTCATGACACTTATTAACCCTGACAGGACACACCTGTGAAGTGAACACCATTTCAGGTGACTACCTCTTGAAGCTCATCAAGAGAATGCAGAGTGTGTGCAAAGCAGTAATCAGAGCAAAAGGTGC